>CBVK0100275034.1:0-22994 GCA_900067695.1 Picea abies
TGCAAATATCTCAACAAATATGTGTTTAGTGACTTGCATGAAGTATTTTTGTGCGAATTTATGCATCTATTGTAGGAATGGTTATTGAGGTTGAAGGAAAACAACCCTACAAATCAGATAAGACAACTAGAGTGGCATCCTATGGAGATTGTACAGTTGCAACAAGTCAATAATAAATTTACACTCGTAGTAGAGTTTTGGTTAGATAGTATTATTGCAAGGTTTATCATTGAATTTGCAGTTGATACTTCGAAGTCGTACACTGTTGTAGAGAAGAATTTTCTTAAGGGACCCAGAGGTAGGTACATAATATCACTTTATAATTCCATCAATATTTTATTATATGACAAAGGCGTGATGACCAGAGAATCAAACAACTAAACTTCCCTACGCATATGAGGGAAGGGGGGAAGCACTGATATGAGCCTTAGATATGAACAGGTAGATGGATAAGGGGAAGAAGATAATGAAAAAATATGAAGCGAAATGCAATGATAGACGTTGCCAATATAAGATGAATAAAACAAAGAGGACCATAGTTGATAGAGAGGGCTCAATGAGCGATGAAGAAGAGGTAGAGGATCTTCGAGCTATTGATCAGATTGAGTAAATCCTGCACATAAAATATGAAAGGAAAACAAGAGGTCCAGGGTTAGGAATAAAAGGAAGAAATCCATTCCATATCATATTTAGTGTGTAACCTACAACCCCATGTGCGACTAATACACCTCAAGAAACAAAAGCGTTTAGAAAACCAATTTTTAGTAGAATAGGTGCAGTAGGTTAGGGATCCAATAGCAGAGAAGGAAATGGGGGTACAAGTTCATCGAGTAACATTCAACTATCTACACTTCACGTAGGCAGTAGTTCAACATGTTTCAAAATGGCAGGAGTAGATCCCACTACCGAATTAAATGAATGGTGCAACCCAATGGACTAAGGATAGTGAAGGGGACACATTGCTTGGATCAATTATGATAAATGAATGGGATGCTTGATGGACTATGAAAAGTGAAGGGGTATATTCCATGTGTTGGGAAAGTCAATAGGAAGAGAGTTGGTGTAAATTAGGATAGTTGTAGGAGAATGTCAATGTCTTATTGACACATTTTGAGCTAGGGTGACTTTATATCTATGTTTTGGGGCTAGAAAAACTATATATTTATTATTTTGGGGGGGCATAGAGCCTATTTATTTGTGGTACTATGGATGGAGTTCCTATGTAACTAGTTTAGGATGGAATGTTTCTGTGACTTTCGGCCAGAGAGCCTATATGTTGATTAATGGTCGAGGAGATAGAATTGTAAAATGAATTACACCTATAGAGTGTTTTTCACTCAAGACAATGAAAAAATAAGGGGGAGGGGAATGTAACATCCCTAGTTTAATACCCACAAATTATAATTTCATTGTATTAATGTGAATTATGCTAGTGATTCGATGTGTTGCGGAGAAGATCCCATATTGACTTAATATGGCCAGGAGGACAATTGCGTATTATGAAGATTGAAATAATTAATAAAAGTAATAATCACTTCTTTCAATATGAAAGGAATGGAGAATGGTGGGGGAATTATGATTCCACAAGAGACAGGTGTCCAAGGGGGAGGTATGTGTGGGTATTAATCTGAAACCCACATTCCTGAATTATTATAATTCTATATAACCTTATACTATTGTTGAGTGTTTCCAAAGCCAATCATTAAAATCATGTAAGAGAGTGGGTGTGAGGATTCAAATAAATTAGTTATTGAAGGGCATGGGCATGAGTAAAATCATCTTAGGGAAGAGTGTAATTCAAGTCAAGAAATAAACTAAGAGAGGAACTTTTTATGGCCAAGGAAGCATTTTTTGGAAATTGACTCTTTTGCATGCAGGAAATTTTTTAGAGGAAGTTTTTAGGAAGAAAGAGGGGAGATGAGTGCTCATAAGGGAACTATCCATGTTGTGTTGGAAGGAATCCATTATTGGGATATGGTTGTGCTGGAAAAAAGGTTTGTGCACCTGCAAAACAGGTTATAATCCTATAGGGTGTATTTCCTGTTTAGGAAATGAATCGAGAACTTGTGAAGGTTGTTGTGAGAAATCCTGAAGAAGTTGAGAGTTACTAGAGTCCCAATCTGAGACATTCCTGGCCAATTGAGTGCTCTAGGGGCCCTAGTAAATGAATGGTACATATGAAGGGATTGTGAGTAGTGAAGCAAGTAGATTCATTGTGTAGTGTGGGTTGTGGGGAGAGAGAAAGTTAAAGGATTGGAACTATTGTGGAAGTAGAACCTGGGTTTTTGTTGTTGTTCTATGTGGAGAGTGGAGAGACAGTGGGATGGATCTCCTTGTAGACTAATAGCCTCAGCTCAGGGTTAGTATATTGTTGGGATAAAATGAAGAACAATGTGTATGGTTGGGTGGTTCATCCTTTGTATGCAGCTAGTTGGTTAATTATTAATAGATGATTGTTTCTATTATGTTGTTATGTTATTTTCCTATGTAAATGGTTTATATGAATGTTGTATGTTTTTGTTTTCTTGAAAAATTGCATTCATGTTTTAATTTATGTTGTTAGATGCATTTAGAACTGTGGTATCGGTCAAATGATTTAATTTTTGTGTGACATGTAACTGGTAAACTACAAGAAATTTTATTAGCAGTGAATCATAATGATTTAATGAGTTCTCATCTATAATTTTGCTTAGTTGGGTGTTGGGTAAATTACACATTCGGTAGAGCATGTTCAAAGTGGAGAAAGTGGTTGGATGCAACAAATTATTGGTAAATGTTCTCAACGTAATTAAACTAGATGTCATAGAGTAAATACCAAGTTATGGTCATTTCTGTTTGTGAGATTAACAATCGGTGACTCATTTCTACTAATGAAATTTATCTTTTGGATTGATATTTCTGAACCTTACTTCTTGAGATCAGTTTCTTGGAAGTGTTTCAAGCTTTGTATGTTTGCCTGTTTGGAAAACCTATATTCATTATTTGCATATTGATTCCATTACTTCATGTAAATAATTGAAATGATGTACTTTGCATCCTTATGAATGGATCCATTTTTCAATTGAAGGAGACCCTAAGATGTATCCCATATTGGAGAACTCTATAAACCACTAACTAGAATATCACTATAAACTACTAACTAGTCTAGCCTTGCTGCTATGTGACCTAGATAAATTATTTTTATTGAACCAAGTGAAATTTACATTCATCCATCAAATCCTTAATTCTTTTTTGGAAACAATTCCTGATAATGTTACCCCCTCTTTTCTCCTTATTATTGAGAATGACGCCAAATTATTAGAAGAGATAATAAATTGTTGAGCTATAATATCACTATGAACCAATAAAAAGTCTACCATTTTTTTTATGTGACCTAGAACAATCCTTTTTATTATACCAAGTGAACATTCCTTTTGATTGTTCAATATCCATAGGATCCCATTCGACCATCGAATCCTTCATATTTTTTTTGAAACAATCTCTAATAGTGATAATGCCTCTCCTTATTATTGAGAATGAGACTAAAATCGCCTCCTAATATGTTCTTAAGAGAATATTCTAAATTTTTAAGGGACTAGAGTGAATCCGTAAGGAAATATTTTTTCTCTATAATCCATTAGCACATAAAAATTGAATAAATATAGTAAGAATCCAATGATGGGTACTAAACAAATTCAACAACTTCATGAAAGAATTTTTAGGTATGGTGTAGAGTCATCCTGAGGCACCTTATGCTAGAAAAATAGGATCACAGAGAAATAAAATAAAACAAATGCAGAAAAATAAAACAACAAATATACACAATACAATAGAGACACAAATATATGTGGTTCACCCAGTGTGGGCTACGTCCACCAGAGAAATTGCCATGTCCTTCCTTTATTATTATCCATCATATGAAGGGATACAACCTATAGCAAACCCATTGTAACTTCCTCTTCTTTTGTGGGCTACGTCCACCAGAGAAATTGCCATGTCCTTCCTTTATTATTATCCATCAAATGAAGGGATACAATCTACAACACACCTGTTGTATCTTCCTCTTCTTTCTCTCACAGTCTCCTCTCTCAGTTTACAATATTCACAATAATTCATAGCCACATTACATTTCCCTCATAAAAGAGGGTTTCCTTCTAGGGAAAAAATCCCTAACATAACTTCTATCGTCAAATCCGTGACCTTATAATGAATGGTCCAGATTTACAAGGAAATTTTTTCTTCGGGGGCCGTCTTGCCCCTAGACCCCGCAGAGGGGGTGACTCCCCTCTTCACTCCCTTGGGTGGAAGAGTGTACATTATTCTGGGTGTAAAGTCTTCATGGGGTATAATCATGGCTGAAAACAAAGACCTTTGAATCATGAAGATAATCAAGCTCCATAACAAATAATATCCCACTTGGAGACTGATCTCAACAAATCCATCATTGTTGCATATGCTGGACTATGATCCTTCTTGGACCTGGAAAACTTCTCATCTTCACCTGCATGCTTGAATACCAACTAAAACTGAGAAGGAACTTAGTTTCTCCCTAGTTACTCCCTTTTTTAACATGTATGTAGGATTTTGGCTAGTGTGTATCATTTCCAACTTCAAATTTCCATATTCCAAGACAGATCATATGAAATGTTACCTAAGTTGTATATGATTAGTATTTGAATGGAAGGTTGAGTTATTTTTAAGATGAATGGTGCTCTCACTACCATAGTACAACATGTTATTCTCTTGCTTCTTTCCCAATTCCTCCATAAACCTTTGTAACCAAATCATCTCTTTACTAGCCTTTGTACCAACAACATGATCTACCTCTGTTGTTGAAAGTGAAACAACCTTTTGCGGTTTTTAAATCCAACTTATTGTTGTTCCACCTATAGTAAAAACATACCATGTGGTGCTCCTCCTACTATCTTTATCATCTGCCATATATGAATCAACATATCCCTGTAGAACAATGTTTGAAGCTCCAAAAACAATGCATGAGTAGCAATACCCCTCAAATACTTGAGAATCCACTTTACTGCCTCCCAATGTTCTTTACCTGGATTTTTCATATACCTGCTCATAACTCCCACTTCATGTGCAATATCTGGTCTTGTGAAAACCATCGCATACATCAAGCTGCTAATTGTTGATGAATAAGGGACCCTGGACATGTATTCTATCTCCTCCTATGTCTTGGGAAACTTTTCCTTAGTTAATTTAAAATGGTTGTCCAAAGGTGTACTAACTAGTTTTGCATTCTGCATTCTAAACCTCTCCAACACCTTCTCTATGTACTCACCCTGAGACAATGTGAATTTGCGATTTTTCCTGTCTCTTGTTATTCTCATACCAAGGATTTTCTTTGCAGCACCCAAATCCTTCATCTCAAATGAATTAGCTAATTTCTTATTGAGCACATTTATATCCTGCAACAAGCATGTCATCTACATACAATAGCAATATAATATAGCTTCCAATGCTAATCTGCAGTCTAATCAATGGTTAAGTATGAAAGTGATGTAAAATATTATGCAAAACAGATTAAATGTATAGTAATGAGAAGGGACGTTGTATACCTTTGGAATGATCATATAAAGTGATAGTATGTGTTTAAATGTGGGTGATCAAGAGTATAATAGTGGCAAAAAGTATAGGCAAAAAGGTACATTGTGTGGTCTTAACATAGGCCAACTAGATTCATTGACTCAAGTGTTAATTCTGCGACATGCCCTTCAAGACGTACTCTGTGCTCTAAAGGTGTCACTCTCCCTTGACTCAAATTTTTAATTACACGGCATGCCCTTCAAGATGCACTCCATGCTCCAATGGTGCCACTCACCTTTGACTGGTTTTGGTAGTTGTCCAACCCCTGGACATAGTACTCCATTCAAAAGACCTTGTGAGAGACTAAGGGATTCTAAGGAATAAGGACCTTGCCTTATTTTGCATGCCTTAGAAATATTTTTGAGTGATTGTCTCAGTCTTCCCTCACGACATCGTGGACCTATCGAACTAGGTAATCATTAACCTACATCTCGAGACATGATGGGAGTGCTAGTAGGCTGTGACAGGGATGCTTCCACACCTCTCCCTCAATATATGGTCTATGTGCATGGCCCCTTTACTCCTTATGTGAGTCATATAAGAAAGAAATTGTCAGTCTGCATCCATCAACGAAACATTTTCAATGATCCATAAACAACATCATAATACAATCGATCATATGTCACATATGCATGAATAAAATACTCAAACTAATATAATCCACTCCCTGACTCAATCCAGAGTCTCGAGAGGTCCATTGATGTCATCGACATCCATAATATTTCAAGTGTCCTACACACTCAGGAGAAACTCATAAATATCATATGCCAATACATAGATATCAAACAACATAAATCATAATCCATCACATCATCATAAGAATCCATAAGAAAAACAGATAACCATATACTATAACTGGATCACTTGCCCGCAAGTGTCCTCAAAGAATAAGTCAATAACATGTGCTCGCAAGAGAGGGATGTTACAAGCATGATGATAATTCATATGACGAACCACAAGGATATGGAATGCACGAGTATCATGAACAAGAGGATTCCAAGGAAGAAGAGATAATGGATACTTCAAAACCAAATACCCCATCAAGGTATGTTCAAAAACATCATCCAGAAAGTCAAATTATTGGAAACAAGGAAGCAGTTGTACAAACTAGAAGAAAAATTATAAATAAATCTAGCTCTACAAATTTTTCACTATTATCCATGAGTGAACCCCAAAAAATTGTGCAATCAAGTCAAGATGATCACTAGGTTAAATCCATGAATGAAGAACTAGATCAAATAGAAAAAAATCAAACTTGGGATCTTGTTCCAAGACCCAAAAAATAAAATGTAATTGGAACCAAATGGGTATACATAAACAAGTTGAATGAAGATGGAAAGATAGTCATAAACAAGGCTAGACTGGTATCCAAAGGGTATTCTCAAGTAGAAGGAGTGGACTTTGAAGAAACATTTTCCCATGTTGCAAGAATTGAAGCTATCATGATGTTTTTGGCTTTTGCATGCTACAAAAAATTCAAAGTTTATCAGATGGATGTCAAATCATCCTTTTTGAATGGTGAACTAAAGGAAGAAGTTTATGTGGAGAAACCATAGGATTTTCATATGAATGAAAAAGAGGATTATGTCTTTCAATTAAATAAATCCATGTATGGACTAAGATGGGATATAAGAACTTGGTATTACATACGCAACAAGTATTTGCACCAACAAGGTTTTAAAAAGGGGAAAGTTGATAACAACTTATACATCAAGGTTGAAGCTACAATACAACAAGAGTTTGAGATGTCCATGTTAGGAGAACTCTCCTTCTTTCTTGGTCTACAGATTCATCAATTATTTGAAAAAGGAATTTTCATTTCTCAAAGTAAATATCTCAAGGAAATCTTGAAGATGTTTGGCATGGAAAACTGTGCACCAGTGAGCACTCCTATGAAGGCCAATTGAAAAATCAACTAAGATGACGATGCTCCAAAAATATATCAAACCATGTATAGGTCTATGATAGGAATCTTACTCTATCTCACAACTTTAAGTCCTGACATCATATAAGCAGTTGGTTTGGTAGGAAGATTTCAAGAAAATCCTAAGGAAACTCATGTTCATGTAGTTAAAAGAATATTTAGATACTTGCAAGGTACTGTTTATTATGACTTGTGGTATCGTTATAGCCCTAAATTTCTCTACACATGCATACATGGCTTTGTCCCTCTTACTTACATTTTTTTCCAAAGCATTGTTGAGAAGCTCTTCTTAAACAAACAAGTTTTTGAAGATGTACACACCCTACACCATTATTTCCCACATACATATGCTTTTTGCACCACTAAATCTCATGCACATACGCATGTTTCACCATTACATCCCACATATGCTTGCAAAATTTGCAAAAAATAAAAAGTTGCAAGGAATTCGTTGAAATTGATGGGATATTGGAGGTTTCCCAACTAATCCACCTACTATATCTCGTCACCTAACTGAATATCCATCCTTTTGGCATATAAAAGGAGGTGTTTGGTTCTCATTTCATGGCTAAGAATAAGAATAATGAAACTATGTCTGATTTCACTTCCCCTCCTTGCCCAAGGTATTGTTGCCTTTTATAAGAATTTTCCTCAGCATTCCCTCATTAGCTCCTTCTTCCTTCATTTAACCCATTCCCTTCCATATAAAATATCAGAAGGTTGAGAGGAGAATTCCAAACGAGGTGCACTTGGAGCATTGTGAAGAGGAGCCCATACCAGGTTTGTGAAATGGTAGTCGACTTATATTGTAAAGGTATAATATTTGTGTTATGAATAAAAGAATTACATTTTCATGTCCGAAATGATGGTGTATTTAGTACTTTTATTGGTTTATGCTTGAAATTATAACATCTAACCCTAAATTATATATGGAATAACAATGTTTTTCGCTCTCTGTTTGTCAATATTTGGATGTAGGTTATCCCTGGGAGGAGGCACGTAGTCAATAGAACTTCCAAGCGCGAGGATATCATCACCAAACATGGGATTAGAGTTATAGTTACCCGATCTACATTCTCTTTTCTTTATTTATATTAGTTTTGGTATGTTTGCGGTAGTATAGAAAATTAATTAGATTTTAGATAGTTATTTTCTCTGCCTACATTCCAAACCCTAGTGTAGTTAACGGGGAGTTATTTCCCAGTAGAAGAACTGGCGACCATACTCTAGATAGTCTCTTGGGGTCTTTAGGGGATTTTGGGTTTTTTTATTGGTTTCTTTGAGTTTTATGAGTCTATCAAGGGATTCTGGTCACCTTCAGGGGCAATGCCAGTTGTCTCTGTACTATAAGATTGTTTGATATTTTCCTTTTTTGCAAAAATAAAGAGGTGTACGTACCCTATCTTGAGTCATACCATGTCCATATGTGCTCTTCTCAGTAAACAACCTGCGTACATATGCAGGTTGTTGATGCAATCGCTCGTGTCTCTATTTCAAGAATGTTTTTGAAAAAGAGGGGGTTTGCCTCTTTCCTGATTGAGGTTCACACTTCTCAAGTTTTCTTGGATCAGTCCAGAGTCTTTGTTTACAGCCATAGCCTGGGTTTAGAGTCAGTTTAATTGTCTTCTTGATTTTCTTGTGTTTACTTTTAAAAAGGGTTTTAATCAAGTTATTGAGTTGTAGATCTGCCTTCTTGTTTTCTTGATTGATTTCTTGCAATCTGTAGTGGGATAAATATTTGTTTTGGTCTTGTATTAGTCTCATTTTTACCCCTTTTACTTGCTTTGAAAAGAGAAAATGATTTATTTCAGTTTTTCTCTTTAAAGAAATTTCAAAGAAAAAAAATTTCCTTTTCAGTTTGGTAAAGTAGTTAGAGTTGGTTATTTGCAAAAAAGGAAAAACAGTTTGTTTTTTAAGTTCTTGATCTCTTGAAACATAAGTATCTTTTAGTCAAGAAAAAATATGTTTTAGGTATTATTTACAAGATATTGAAAAGGTTAGTTAAAGAAAATTTGGTTACAAAGAGTTAGTCATAAAAGTTTACTTTTGATCAGAAGTATGTTTTCTTTCAAGTTTCATATTTTCTCCTCTTTTTCATCTATTATAACATCATTAGTTTCACCACCATATCCCGTGAGTAAATCAAGACATTAAAAATAATTCTTAATTTAAAATAAACTAGAATTTTTTTGTTTGTAGGGTCAACCAACTAGTTTAGGGTTAGGGCCTTGAATTAGGTTGGAGAGGAAACTATTCAAGGTTGTTCAAAAAACATTGGAGTCTGACTTAGGGGGTGTTTAAGTCCAGCATCTTAAAATGTATACGGGACCACCTCTAACATAGGGGATAAACACAAGGTCACGTGAGGAAAGGAAGTGGAGATAATCCCTCCAAATATGGACTGAATGTAGTGGGGGATGCATATTGAGGATTTGTCTTAAGAATACTACCGGCTACATTTTCCTACAGAACTTCGTGTACCTTGAATCTGTTCTAGATCCTCTATTTTCTTCTAGACCACTTGCTTTCGATACCCTCGATAGGTTTTGGACTTGTTATCCTTCTCATTGTGATCCGCCCGACTATCGAATGTACCCGCCTGGTGACTGACTGCGATTTGGAAACTTAGTTTCCAATATTATAGGGACTTACATGGGTGACTACAGAGGTATACTAAGGTACCTAGGGAAGGCTTTGGGTCACACTTCGCAGAGTATACCTATAGGGTGCTTCTGTGTTTGAGTTGCACTTGCACCGGTTAGTTTCTCTAGTGTCGATTGGCGTAATTGTCCTTCCCACTAGTCAGTTTCCTGCTATTTATCTTTGGGAAATTTTAGTGTGTGCTCTGTGTTCCATGCTAGTCAAACCTTACTGTGTCGGCTGATAATTTCACAAAGTGGAAGATCAACAGCTCCATCGGTCGCGAAGGATTCAGGGCCTGTCGTCAGTTACTTTGGAGCCACCTCTGCCACCATTGAGGCGAAGACTTGATCAAGAAGGATTGTTCGAAGTGATCGGGACGTACGAAACTATACCCGAGACAACTCCGAGAGAATACTTTCTAGTCTCGGAGGAATCCATCATTTCTGACCTAGATACCAAAGGTTTCATGCCAAAAAATCCTTTGATCACTGACCTATCAACATTGTTTTTTAATTTAGATAGTCCCCCCTGAGGTGACTTCTCTTGAACGCTAGTTCATTCGATGAATAGTGATGGAAGAAAATGCTGCTACTTTGTCAGGGAGTCCTCATACTCCCATTACGACTACCGCTGGAGGGGGCATTGTACCTCCTCCCCCACCTCCGCCTGTCAAGACCACATCTATCCCGACACCCACAACTTCAAGCAGTGGATCGGTTCCTTTGACGGTTTCAACCATTGTTCCATTCACTCAGAATGCGACAAGCACTCCTTTCTCATATGGGATGCCCAACTTTGACTTGAATTTAGTGCTTACTTACTCTACTTTACAGACCATGGGTCTGGGGGAAGGGAGCTCTAATGCTCCCTTGCAAGGATCAACCACGAGCACTACTTCCCCTTTCAATGCTATTCCTTATTGTGGGGGCCATATAACTCCTCTGTCCCCTTCGCTTGATGGTGCGTTTCAACAGCCAATCGGGTCTAATGTTAATTATAGTTTGTTCAGTGGAGGCAGTTTGGGACCTTCATCCTACGCGATGCTAGTGGGATCAATGTCGTTCTCTTTGTTTGGTGCATTTGGAAACAACACTTTTTCTTTGTCTGCCTTCTCCACTGGGGGAAACCCCAAGTTTGGTCAACAAAACCATGTGCAAAGTACTATTCCTTCACAGGGAGTGGCGACAGGAGTATACTCCACACAAGGTCTTTGGAATACTTGGAAGAGATCCTTTCCCTCACAGGGGATGCCGGTTGGGGGAAACCCCTTCCATACTCAATGGAACCATAGGCAAGGTTCAATACCTATTCCAGGAGGATTGGGTGGGGTGATCCCCAACCAAGGTCCTTGGAACGCTGCACAGGGAGAAATCCTTGTGCAACCTATGTCGTCTAACTTCGAGAGTCAGCTAATGAGGAAAAAAAAATGCAATTTCCTTTTGCTAGTCAAGGCCACGATTTCTACCAAAACCTTGGCCAACAGTCCAATGTTTCCTGGAAACCTGGTGCCAGTCAAAATCCAGGTCCCTCTTTTCATGTATCCTGGAAACCTGGTGCCAGTCAAAATCCAGGTCCCTCTTTTCATGTAAATTCTACGCAACTAAAACTACCCTTTCTCATAACCCTGCATTTTCCAGACGTGTCGAGATTATTAAATGGCCTGATCTATCACGATCCATGTTGGTCCTCCATGCTGACTAAGTTTCCTTCCGACATTCTGAAATTTGAGGGAAATACTAGTGAAGATCCAAGTGATCATGCGACTACCTTTCAGTTGTGGTGTTCATCAAACTCGTTGAAAGATGACTCCATTCAGTTGCGCCTTTTTCAACGCACTCTTATAGGGGGTGGAACAAAGTGGTATATCGAGCTTGGCAGCTCAAAGTACTCTCACTTTAATGACATGGCTATGGTTTTTCTGAACCATTTATAGTTGTCAGTGAGATACGATGCCGACACCGAGTTACTAGCCAACTTTGAGAAGAGTACGACTGTCCACATCTCATATCATATCTGAGAGTGGCGGCAAAGAAAGAGCTTGATTAAGGTTAAGGTCCCCATTGTAATCATCTTATTGTGAATGAGCACAACCATCACATCTCTTCTCATAGATAAGCCGTCATCATTCCAGTAAGCTTGTTGGAATGGTGGAAAATTATCTCTGAGAAGAGATGTGACAGTTGTGCTCATTTGCAAGAAGATGATTACAATGAGGCTTTGAAGGCCTTTTTACAATAAAAAGGAATGTAAAAAACCCTAGACATCCAAAAACCTAACCCTAGGAGATGAAGTTCTTTTGGCACAGGGGTAGACCCAAGGTTCAATGCTTCAACAACGCACCAACAAAACCCTAACTACTGGCCCTTTTGGAAACACCTAGCGCCAAAAGTCATGTGGGCCCCATTTGGGTAACTTAGTACATCAACTTGCATGTTTATGTCATTGTCCTCATTCCTCATGTCAATAAGTCTCATGGAATATCAAATATTTATATTCCTCTCCCCCATTGATGGATTGACGATTCTCATCGCATTGTTGATTTCCTGTGTCATCGACATTCAATCCTCCTCTCAGTTCACCTACCTTTTACCTCTAAATATGATGTGTTAGAGATATATGAATCATGTTTATCCCCTATCCTCTAATCATATCTATGGTTTTCATCCTTTCTTTGAATATAACCGTCTTTAGAATTTACACCACTTTGGCACTTGGTTCTTCATGACTACATGCCTTCGCCAATGAAGGGTTTAAATATGTCAATCACCCGTATCCACGACTATGATCTCTCCTTCGGTTAACATAGGATTTTATGAAGATAAAACTATATTCTTTGGTGACTTAGCCATCTCTTGAGTTTTATATAGGACTTCAATCCTAATTTTCAAGAGTTCGAAACCACTCTAAGGCCATTGCAAGGCATTGAAATTTCAAGGGAAATCTTGTGTAATTTATGGGTCTTCCATAAAAAGACATAAAATACTCAAGTACGCAACATTCTATACTAAATCATTTTCACACATATCAATGCATAAATAAGAAACATACATATCCCAACTTTCATGCATTCAAACCATGGATTTTAAACGACTTAATTTCTCTTAAGTTCATACATTTACACATGCATACATACATTTCATTAGTAATCATATGAACACTTATCTAGTAAGGAAATTTCCAAAATTGAAAGACTAAGAGAGAACTCCTTTCCTCCCAACCATAGGCCTTGATAAAGAGTAAATTCCTACAACACACCACCCCCATGCTAAGACATCATACCACCAACAAAACTAACTCAACAGGGTTCCAAGTTTGTGATGATCTAGGAGGGTTACTCTCCTTCCTCCACTGACATATAAGAAGTTTCCACCTCCCACTGAGATTCAAATATCCATTGTATTATCAGGTTCTTTCTCAACTAGAATTCCTCTTCAGAAGGAGTCCCTTCTCTGCTCAACAATCCCTCAATGAACTCCCCTTACTAGTGGGCCATTTTCTGTCCAGTAAGCACCAAGATGTGTCCCATTATTTTCCCATTTTGGGAATATGGGTTTTATCTATTCAATGTGATCATCAACAAATCAGACAATATTCCTATTTTCTTCCAGAGAGATCCTCTTTTTCCTTTGCTTTCCTCAATTTGCTCATCCAAACCTATGCTCCCAGTTATCTCTTTCGCATATCTGAGCATCTTTTGTTATTCTTTTTCTATTCCATTATTTCACATTTTCCTATGTCTCCTATAGATGTAACCTACAGTCTACATTTACAGTATCAAGGGGTGGTTTCATGGTTAACCCTTGTCAATTTTTCAATCGGACTTTTCTCTCTGCAAAGGTCAACTACCAAAATTCATTAACTACCTTAACCACATATGTGACTTCTTTTAATGGTATTTTGTTTTTCAGGTAAGCATGGTTTGTTGGGAGGTATACTTTTTAATTTTTCAAGAATATTATTAGCTTGATGTACAAGATTCCTATTTTCTTCACTAATATATCTCAATGCCAGTTCACTCAATTGTTCCATTAGTTCCTCAGCCTCATCAATTTCCTCTGGTGTATCATGGCCACTACTATCAAGGTTGTTCCTTCTCAGTTGATGGTTTGGTGTTTCTATTAATTCAAAACATAATTACATTTCTCATAACATTAATATATGGATTTTTTGCATAATTACATTCTTAGGGGAAAACAGGGTTTTACATTCCTCTCCCCCATAAAGAAACATTGTCCTTGATGTTTTAAAACACCATGTATTTACAATTATATAACAAAAAAAATAGTTATTCCATTTTCATGGAATCTTTTAGATCACATGTAGCTTCATCTCCTCCAAAGTGTTTCCATTGCACCTTGACCTACATGATGGCTCAGTTCTGGAGAATTATTTATTTCTTGTCCATGATGTGTTGGGGTTATTACTCGAATTATCCCTAGAGTTCCACCTATATTACAATCCAATCAATAACATGATTAGAATCATGTACATATTTCTTCAACAAAGACACATGAAATACATTATGTTATCTAATAGTAGGTGGTAAATAAAGTCTGTATAATATTGGTCCTATTCTCTCTAGGATTTCAAATGGTCCATAATATCGAGGATACAACTTAGCACACATTCCTATTTTCAGGGTTCTTCTCTTGGGTTTCACTTGCAGACACACGTGGTATCCTACTTTGAATTCTCTGGGGGTTCTCGTGTTATCAGTATAGCTCTTTTTTCTATCCTGGGAAGCCTTCAGGTTCTACCTTATCTTAACTATGGTATGTTCCATTTATTTCAAAAATTTAGTTCCAAGTGTGATTTTTTTCACTAGACTATCCCAACTAATCATAAATCTACACTCCTACCATAAAAAACCTCAAACGAGCTCATCTTCAATGATTATTGATAACCATTGTTGTATGTGAATTCTACCAAAGGTATATATTATTCTCACTTCTTGGGTCAATGCATAACATGCGTCCATACCATATATTATAACACTCTATTCACCCTTTTAGACTCACCATTTGTTTGAGGATGATAAGTCATGCTAAATGCCAATTTCATTTCTAAACTAGTAAACAATCCTTTCCATAAATTTTAGGTGAAATTGGCATCTCTTTATGAGATGATGGTTTTAGGAAAACCCTGTAATCTGAATTTTTATTTCATAAAAACATTGGCAACGCCAATAGATTTAAAAGTAGATTTTATGGGAATGAAATGACTTTCCTTGCTCCACTTATCTACTATGACCATGAATGCATCATGTTCTTTGACTGTCTTTGGTAAACCTGTGATAAATTTCAGGGAAATCACTTCCCATTTCCATTCTGGTATATGTATAGGCTGCAAGATTCCAATAAGGTTTTGATGATCGACTTTTACCTTTTACCACTGCAAACACTTCATAATGTAATGCACAATGTATTTCTTCATTCCAGTCCAATAATATAGTTGTCTAACTATTGTCACCATTTTCATATAACTAGGGTGACCTACATATGGCCTTCTATGGAATTCATCCATAATCAAGTGCCTCAAATCCACTGAATTAGGCACATACAACTTGTTATTTTTCAACAACATTTTATCAACCCTTAGTTGATATCCTTCATGCCTCGTTTCCATAGGTTATTGTTGCAACCATTCCTTCACTTGATTGAAGAAATCATCTTCCAGAAAGAGGGTCTTAATCCTCTACTAAATGTTGAATTCTCCTACACTTATTGTTGTTAAGTGTATTGTCTGAATGCTTCGGCTGAGCATGTTGACTACCTTGTTCTCTTTTCTTTTTATGTGTTTGATTTCAAAGTCAAAATCACTGATTAGCACCATCCACCTAGTGTATCTAGAATTAAACATTATTTGGTCAAATAAATACTTCAGAATACAATGGTCATTCATGAGGATGAATCTCCTCCTAAGAAAGTAATGTCTCCACATCTTCCACGCATGTACAATTGATGCAAGTTCTAGGTCATGGGTAATGTAATTATGCTCATGTTCATTCATCTTACATGATTCATAAAAAACTACATGTCCTTATTTCATGAGAACTCCACTGAGTCCTTATTTGACAACATCTGTGCAAACTAGGAAGTCATTTTATGGGTCTACAATCATTAAAACAAGAGCATTAGCCAATATTGTTTTTAGTTATTGGAAGCTATCTTCACATTCTGGTGACCACAAAAACTTATTCCCTTTTATTTGTAGTGAAGTAATAGGATTACTTATCATGGAGAATCCCTTGATTAACCTCATGTAACATCCAACTAATCCCATAAAGGATCTCACTTCTAACACATTTGTAGGGGTAGGCCAATCCATGATTTCCTTGATCTTTGTAGGGTCTACTTCCACTCCTTCAGTTGAGATTACGTGGCCTATATATTGGATTTCCTTCTTAAAGAAATCACACTTGTTTAACTTAGCATACAATCGATGTCCTCTTAACACCTATAACACCATCCTGAGGTGTTCTTCATGCTCCTCTTGGTTATTGGAATACACCAAAATGTTATCCATGAATATGAAGAAAAAATTGTCTAAATACTTTTTGAGAACATTGTTCATCAAACACATGAATGTAGTTGGTGCATTTGCAAGCCCAAATGTCGCAATGACAAACTCATAGTTCCCATACCTTGTCACAAAGGATATCTTGTATATGTCCTCATCTTTAATCTTGACTTGGTGATATCCAAAACTCAAATCTATTTTTATGAAAATTGTACCCCCTCTAAGTTGATAAAAGAGATCGTCTATTATAGGAAAAGGGTATTTGTTATTGATGGTCATATTGTTCAATTGTCTATAATCGATGCATAGCCTCAAGGTACCATTTTTGTCTTTACAAACAAGGTTTGTTCTCCCCATGGAGACACACTCAGCCTAATGTGTCCCTTCTCCAACATTTCCTTCAATTGCATTTTCAGTTCCACCAACTCTAGTGTGCTCATCCTATAAGGAACTCTCTATTTTGGCACTACTTTAGGCATGAGTTCAATTGAAAAATAGAGATCTTTTTTTAGAGGTACTCTATGAACCTCCTCAGGAAACACATCTATGGACTCCGATAAAACTGGGTAATATTCATCCTTCATATCATTTCCTTTTGTCGATTTTAATACTTGTATAACATACAAGGGACACCCCTTTCTGTTAAACTTCTTAAGTTGCAATGCAGATATTTGTCTCATGGAGACTTCCTTATGAATGCCTTGCAAAATTATGGTATTTCCTTTCTCAAATTCACATTCTAAAATTTTCTCATAATAGTTTAATTTCACCTTATGGGAAGATAACCAATCCATGCCCAACAACATTTCATAAGAACCAAGGGGTGGGATATTTAGAACCACTTGGGTATGAAATCCCTCCATCTAAATTGAACAAGCTTCAGCCACCTTCTTCACCTTTATCTTTGTTCCAATGGCTAACCAAACTAACCATGCTTTGTTGTGCTTATTTTTTTGCAATGAACATGCCTCAACCACTCAATGTGAAATATAACTAATATTGCATCTCGTGTCCATTAAAATAGATATTGGTTGTTTAGTAATAATACCTTCCAATTCCACCACAGAGGCTTGATGGTCTTCTTGTCAATTTTCTACCACTGCATAGGTTCAGATAACACTCTTGGCTACTTCATTGATTGTAGCCACCTCCTACATGCTATACATACTGATATTATGGTAGTTGCGGGAGGTATTAACCTCCACGTGTAACCTTTTCAAGAGTATAATATTATAGGAAGCAAGAGAAACCCTAAAACATTGGATAATAACCCTAAAAGAGAAGTCGACTGAAGAGCATATTTAATATTGAGTTATTAGCCTCCAGAAAGAGAAGTCGGCCCAGTCAAGTGAGATAGAGTAGCTTTCTTTATTTTTGCATGGTAGATTGTAGTAGGATTTATGCTTTGGATTTGCATGTTTAATTGGGTAAGTAAATTGATTGTCTTAGCGTTCTAGTTGATGACTGATTTTTTCCATAGCCTATAGCTCGATGATTGATTGACTCCTATGGCCTTCGATTCCCGACATGTCTTGACCGGCCTGTGGTGTATTGATTTGTGAAGATTGTGGTTGTTTTTTCCTTTTGTCCCTATCTCATCATTCCTTGCCTGAGTAGTCGGCCAGAAACCTGATCTATGGTCATCACTTCGGTGTTAATAGACCTGATATAGTTTGTATGAGCAAAAAACTCATTTTCATGTTGATATCCTGACATCCTTAGATAGCTTCATAGATATGCAACCAATGCTTCTCAACTCTTGATTTTCTTCCCATTCTAAGTTAATAACTGTTAAATCTTTACTTTTCATGCTCATTTTCTCAATGTCACTTGAACTAATAATGAAAAATTATTTTTAATGGAATTATCATGTTTTGTGTTGCAATTCTAACTATCTCTCCACCTAGAAAATGATCCCAAAATCCAGAGAAGTCTCTCGTTGAATATTTTCTTGCACCCAGGTATGAGGAGGAAGACTAAATTGACACATTGGGGGCAGTATATGATGATACCAAGTTCCTCATTGGTAGGGAAACTACATTGAAATGGGGGGGAGAGATATATCATATGTTCAACAACCAAAAATTTCCTCAATTTCAAGAGCAATATCAATATCTTAAGGAGTTAAAATCCATCAACAAATCTAAGTTGTACAAGGTGGAAACCCACACATCAATATTCCCCTATGCAAAATCTTTCTAATGGATAATGTAACATGCATATTTGGAAAGAAGACACATAATCAATGCAAAAGGTTGACCAATTAGATATTTCCAACCTTCAACTATCACATCCTACTATCATCTAAAAGAGGGGGAAAACATCCTAGATGATGAGTTGATAAATAACTTCCCTCACAATCCTAGATACCTCTTAAAGGACTTGTACAAGCTTGGTAAACACTTCAAAACCAAGACTTAGAACAAGTACCCTACCGGTACCCTCAATTTATCATACCAATATTTTGTGGTCATGTTATGTAGGCTCTGTGGGGAACGATATGCTCATAAGTTCAAAATAACTTGGGTCTCCCTGATTAATTATGTTGGCTTCTCAGGTTTTGCGTTCAATTGGGAAGAAATTATGTTCTTGTTGATGAAAGAAACGATCACTACTATCCAATACATGTCTTCCAAAATTTTTCCCAGTTTCCACATGTCTTCTTATCTTCTAGACATGATGTGTTTAATTTACTCATACCTAGGGATGGGGTAGACATGGTAGCAGAGTGATCCTCCCATTTACATCTACTACAAAGTGTTGTGGGAGCACAAGTACTTATTCAAGTACCAAAAAGTATGCAAAGAGTTTCTAATTCCCCTGTATGAACTCTTATTTTGTATGTAGATATCGTTATAATTGATGAGGCTTTGTCCATCATCATGGGATAAGTAGGTCATTGGTACCTACTCAAATACAACACATATATCAGGGTTTACAAGATCATGAAATCCCCTCACAAACATTCTAATTTTTTCTTGGATAGGCTGGTGTTCTAGGAAATAACCTAGCATACAATGATTCATGGAGTAGGTGCATGTATGTATAGAGATAAGAAGGAAATATGGCCACCAATGGCACTCTGGGTAGGATCATATTCCTTCAAAGAGATTAAAGAAGATCAAGTATAAGTGAACACATTAGATTCTTTCCACTTTGGGGAGGAAAGATTCTGCATAAATGGCCCTTCAAGAGTCATTAGTTATCACTATTACAACTGCAAATACAAGAAGAGGTAGCACAATCTTAGGCATAAGAAAAAGAAACAACCGAAGAAACAATAATAGTCAAAGCAGAGAAAGTGGCAGCGGAAGAGGAATACACACAATGAAATAAATAGGGAGAATAAAGAGGCCCTAACATGGACCCCATGGATATGTAAATTTTTAGTTCATGAATAGAAATCCCCTCTCACTTGAGGAAACTTCCGAGTAGGCAAGTTGGAATTGAGAGCCTCTACACTGTTAAAAGCTCAGAAGGTGGCCAATCTAAATTCCTTCAAGTTCAACAAGGATTAGAGTAAAATTATTTTGTAGAAGACCAGGAAATTACTAATGTCATAGGTAGCCCTTTTATCAGTAATGATTGAAGAAGAGGAAATAAAAAATATTAGTGATTATCCTCTATCTATTTCTTCAGCTGATGTTTCCTTCATGCAAGCATCAGATAAAAACCAGAGAAACTTATTGCGTGAGATAGAAGAGAAGAATGAAATAATAAGGTCAATATAGGAAGTACAACATTACAAGAGTGATCACGACAACATTAAGGAGTTCAAGGCATGTGCAGAATGAGTCAAAGAAGAAATCCACAATTCGGAAAAAGATATGTACCTGTGTCTGCAATCCTTCTAGTAGAAAGCAACGCAGATAATAGCTCATCTCAACAAATCCCAAACCAAGAATATAGAGTTTACCTTAATTAGGGATGGTTTAAATAAGATGAAACAATGGATAACAAAACATCTTGACGCCTCACTAGATTTTCCATGAATGAAAGAATAGGAAACCAATTTCAACTACAGTGCACTCGACAATCACCAAAAAACCGGGGAGAATCTTGAAAAGGAGTTAAATAATTCACTCACTATATGTACCAATTCCAAAAAGAAACTTTCGTTAGAACTTTAAAAGGTCATCTACCCCAAATTAAAGAATTGGAAGAGCTAAAGTCAGATGAGAAAGTATTCACAAAATTAGAACAAAACATGAGGGTAAGAAAGGAGAAGTGCATAGTTGCATCCAAAGAGATGGTTGATTTAATGAATGACCATGTTATAAAACCATCTAGAACCCAAAACATGATCTAGGCCTTCATGGTAAATCTAACTAGGGACATGAAGACCCTTTCTCGGAACTCAACAACACTTGAGGTTGCCCTGAAATCCTTATTTTACTGTAGAATCATCTCTATCTCAAGATACCATGAAGTATGGTCGGCTTACATAAGGAACAAAAGTAAATAAAAGACCACATGTGGAAATTCAAAATTATTCCCACCCTCCCCCTTTTTCATCATATGTTCTTCTTTGTCTTTATTGCAACTAATGTAAAACTGAAAAAAGGGTAAGATGAAGAGATCGATAATTGTTTCTTGCGGAATTCATGAAGTCACAAAGGTAAGTTACTTAGGAAATTTATAAAACCACAAGACACCCATTTTGAAAGGGCTCTTCAGCTTTGTAATTTCGAGAGAACTAATTTTTATGATATAATATTGAGAATCCCTTAGGAAATTTTGACATAGAGAAATACTTTTCTTCCTTGTAGTTTGTTTACTTTGAACTTATTCAAGTGAATGATTAACTTCCTTGAAGCATCGTAAGGATTTATTTGCACATATAGACTTTTCTTTTGTTAATGAAAATTTTCTGCAATAACTGTGTTTCTCTTTCATGAATCATTTTGAGATGATGAATGAGTTTATATGTATGAATGCATAGTTAAGAGTGATTTGGTTATTCTTCCATATATGAATGTTATTAGTATTTTCTTCTTTCTTACATATATCTAAATGAAATTTTAATGCATGGATTATTAATATTTAGGTATGTTCATTAGTTACCCTTAGTTGCTCCTAGCTAGTATAAGATATAATAGGTTTATTTTCCGTAATTAGTTTAGCTTTCATTTCTATCCCCTTGCATTAAACCATTCATTCACCCTTAACCCAATAATGGAAGTTGGTCTAGAATCTAGATGGGTCTTCTAATCCAAACAATGTGAAGTCTAATTAGGACCTCATACTAGGGGGTACCCCTATCTAGTGAAGGGAAATTTTCCTCTATTAACAATAAGATATATTCTTTTAATGATGGAGTGAATTCCATCCTCAACTACATCAACACTCTAACCACTAGAAGATAGATTGGAAGGTATTTGTTAAGCTCATTGTGGCACTAGTTACAACTGCAACAAGGTTTTCTGATTATGCAGTTACAACAAACACTAACCCATGTGTTTGGGCACTTCTGATGAAGCATTTGACCTAATTCCTTGACATCCTACTGTGCCCTAACTCGACGCACCTCTTGGTACCCTCAGCTAGACATCAGGTTTGAATTTTTGTTCAAAGTCAAAGTCAAAGTTTGATTTGTCAAAGTCAAAGGTTGATTGGTCAAATTCAGGGTCAAAGTTTGACTTCTGGTCAAATTGATTTTTTGGTCAAAGTTGAAATTTTAGAGTTTCTATCTTGTTCTAATCATTGAATATCCTAATTGAGTTTATAATCTCTTCTTGTCAATATGGTATCTAGTTTCATAATGGAAGACAAGATGGATGATGCTACAAGGTTTCAGAGGTATGCACTTGTATAAGCTATCTAAGTTATATCATCTAGAAAAACATGAGTGTGTTGGTAGGGAAAGTACTAGAGATCATGTCCAAGCTATAATCTTGGATTTAGTGCATTCAGAAGAACAAGAGCACCCTCCATAACAGTTGAGGCTTCATGTTACAGGTTTGATTAAATTTTTAAGATTCAAATTTTTGTATATCAAGGGTGATAACTTCTACATTATAAATTGTGAAAGAAGTTTTTGAAAGATTCTATTTTTTCTAGATGCAATTAATACTCGACTACATATGAATATTGTTGATATAGATTCTTATTGTACTTGTTTGCAAGTTGAACTAACATATCTTCTAGATATATACTTCTCATTTGTTCTTGTTGTAATTTTCGAGGAAGGTACCCCTGTGAAATATCTTGGATGAACAATCCTTTTGGAAGGTATCATAGAAGAAGTTTATAAGGATGACACAACTTCCAGATGGGAAACAATCAGAATAGATAGAAACAAACTTAAAGAGACTTAGAGGAGTCA
>CBVK0100275061.1:0-14726 GCA_900067695.1 Picea abies
TCTAAGAAACCCTATGACTATGTATCTAATTTTCCCCCATGCCTCAACAACGACCCAAATTACCTGGGAATCAAGCTACATAATGAAACCCTTGGTGGTTTAAACAAACCCTCGCCTGTGTTATCAAAGCCCGAGAAACCATCATGTATCCAATGCAACACTTGGCTAGAGCATTATTACATTGGCATTCCCCTATTGCAATCAAATATCAAAGCATTAGAAGAACAAGTGACAGCACTGGTGAAGGAGAACCAAAGGTTACAGGCCAATGAAAAGAAACAAAAAACCACCGGTTCGATTGTCTTCAAGATCGTCAAAGCGACAACGACCTTTGTCAATTCCAAGTTGTCATGACTGAATCATGACAACTTGGATTATTTAGACAACCATGGCCCAGATCCACTCTTCCAGTTGACGGATGGTCTATTTCGCCCGAATCATGACAACTTGGAATATTTAGACAACCATGGCCCAGATCCACTCTTCCAGTTGACGGACGGTCTATTTCGCCCGTCAACAAATGGCGCTAGAAGGAGGGCCTGAAACTTATTAATGGCAGGAGGTGGTCACAAGACTCCTCCACCACCTAATCGCTCACCTATAGTGAAAAGAAGTCATTCAAACGATAACATTCCCCCTCAAACAACAACCACATCAAACAACGATCCACAGATCACAGTTGAGCCAACAACCCCAAATCCTACAGGTGGTGACATACAAGAGATTGTCTGCCAATCTCTCATAAGAACACATAGTGCCTTAGCTCGTTTGAGGCAACCAAATTGACCTTTGGACCAACCTTTAGATTTCTCTGATATCAAAGAACAACTCGGAGGAACTAACCTCACTATGAACCCTACAGATCCAATCCTCACTCCTGCTGCAGGAGGATATGGAATACCACCCTCACCACCTCCATCATCCCCTTCTTCTGCGGGAGAAGACTCTTCTGAAAAAAGCAGTTCCCCTTCTCATCCTTCCACACCGACTACACCAATTGCCAACCAGAAAAATCCTGCTATACCTTGGCTCGACTAGGATGCCGTAGCTGTACCTGGAGCTCAACATCCCTTGCCTAAACATCCAGAGAAATGGCTTCCCAAGTTTGATCCTGATTCTAAATAGATTGCTGAAGATCACATTAAAATTTTTATGTTATCCATAAGACTCCACAATGTCGAGCATGAAGACGTAGTCTATAGGTTGTTCCCTTATACTTTTGAGGGAAATGCATCTACATGGTACTTTTCCTAGCAACCCCATACCATCGTGTCCTAGGAAAAGTTCAAGTCATGCTTTTTGGAAATGTTTGGAGACGGTAAGCCTCTGGAAGTCCTATTCATGGACCTTTCTAGCTTAAGAATGAACCTGAAAGAGAAATTTAAATACTTTAATAAAAGATTCTTAACACTTAAAAAACAAATCCCTACAGATTCTATGCCTGTAGAGAATATTATAATAACATACTATACTAAAGCCTTGCATCAAAGTATATCTATTTGGGTTAAACGATCTAAGAAAGACACGTTGTTAGAGGCCTTCGAGGAGGCCAGCCAGATTGAAAAAGACATACTTAGTCTAAAAGACACTACTAGCAACGAAACAGAAACTAGTTCATCTTCCAAAAAGAAGATCAAAATCCTCCCTAGACCTACTCAAAGTAAAACACAGCCTGAAAGCTCTGATTTAGAAAACTTACCTAAAGTCATTCAAAAACTATCAAATCAAGTTATAGATTTGAAAAAGATGACCGAAGAAGCTTCCTCGAGCAAAGGGCCTTAGAAGCCCCCGTTCCGGAAGCCTTTTCCCACCAACTGACCTAATCCAATCATCGAGGGCCTTAATATAGAAAGTCTGCAATATGCCCTTCAAACAATTCTAGAAACCCAAGATAACTTGATGCCTCCTGAGATTCCTGAGGAGGTAGTTGAACAAGAGACAGTTCAAGAAGAAGAGTCTTCCCCAAATATTTTTGGACACTTCTCGGATAGCATCTTTCAAGCTAACTTCGAGACAATACATCCCTATAACACTAGGAGTAAGACAACAAACAAACCTTCTTCCGAGAACACTACGACTTCACCTCCAAAGCAATCTAAACCAGCTGAGACTAAACAGAGTCATGTAAACCCCAACTTAGATTATGATTTAGTTAAAGATCTTAAAAAGTTAAGGGCTAACATTTCTGTTTATGAGTTATTGAAATTTCCATTTCTACTACAAAAAATGTTGCAAAACATCGCAGAGAATGGAAAAAATGGTAATTCAAACAGTAGCAAGGTTGTGCAGAACAAAGTTCCTCAGAAGACTTCCACTAAGAATAATCCTGATTCTCATGATAAAGGAAGTCTTCCTGTAAATAATGTAAATAATGTAGATAAGCCATCTTTAGAAATTGCGAGTAAGAAGCCACAAACTACCACCCTTAGTACTTAACAAAATGTACCTCCATTTTTGTTAACTTTCGAAATTTTTAATAGAAACGTGCACAATTGTATGGTAGACTCAAGAGTGTCATCCAATGTGATGCCATGGTCTATGTGTCAGAAGATTAACGCTGAAGTTGAACCATCCACTTTAAAAATCATCCATCTTGACCAAACTAATGTTAAGGTCATAGGCGAGTTAAGGAATGTGCTTATAAGATTATCGTATAACCCCAAAGTTCATCAAGTTATTGATATTATTGTTGTGGATATTCCAGAAGTGTATGGTCTATTTTTAAGCAGGGACTGGTCAGAGCAGTTACATGACTATTTTGTGACAGATTGGTCTCACCTATGGTTTCCAGAGAACGACAAGCCCAACAAGATCAAGGTAAATCATGAACGCTACCTTAAGTTCATGGTCACAGATCTGAACGATCCAAATGAGCCATTTACACCTTCTACTGATTCACCCGAAGTACAAGGGATGGATACCATTTTCAGAAATTTCATGGTCGAGGCTTCAACTATCACAAACCTAGAACAACAGTTCGATATTGTAGCACACATGCAACCAACAACTTCCACACAACAGCCTCATGCACTCGATAAAAATCAAATTTGGTCTCTTTATTTTGATAGGTCAAAGTCTAAATAAGGAGATGGTGCAAGCTGCGTTATTATCGATTCAGCAGGTAACAAAACTCTGATTGCATGTAGGTTAGAATTTGAATGTACTAATAACACTGCATAATATGAGGCTTTACTGCAAGGACTCAGAAAATCTTTAGATATGAACATTCAAAACTTAATTGTCTTTGGCGATTCCAAAATCCTGGTTAGACAGGTAAGAGATTCTATCCATTGTTTGTCTTCGCATCTTAAAAGATACCAATCCGAGGTATGGAATTTAATGAATAAGTTTTCTACTTTCAATATAGATTCTATTCCTAGATTGAATAATTCTAAAGCAGATCTATTAGCTAACGTAGCTTCCAAAATCTTTCCTATAGAAGGCTTGTCCCCAGATGCATTCTCCGTTGAACTGTTGTTCAGGCCATCCATTCCCGACAACATCATGAACTGAAGAGTCTTTGACGATGACCAACAAATTATTAGCTTCCTACATATGGAAGAAACTTTTCAAGGTGTGGTGATTGACGAACGCACTCACAACGACAATTTGCACAATTTCACAGTAATACCAGATCCGAGAACTCCTGAATCTTCATCGGACATGGTAAATTTGATCCCTAAATGTGTAGTTAGATTAGAGAAATTTTATGATCTTCAAGATAAATTCAAAAAAGAGGTCGACTATAAAACCAATAGTTCCTCATTATCATATGAAAAAGTAAACTTAGGAACTAAGGGGAATCCACAGTGCATTAATCTAGGGGTAGGGTGTTCTGAACAAGAAAAAGATTCATTTATTAAATTGTTCAAAGAATTTAAAGATGTCTTTGCATGGACGTATGATGACCTTAAAACTTTCCACCCTAACATCATACAACACGTCATTCCTATGAAACCTCAAACCTCACCCTTTCAACAAAAATTAAGGAAAATGCACCCTAAGATCGAACTGACCGTCAAAAAAGAATTAAATAAACTCTTGAATGATAAGATAATTTTCCTTGTTAGGCACACCCAATGGGTTTCTAACCTTGTCCCTGTCCGAAAGAAAAGTGGGGAAATCTGACTATGCATCGATTTCTGAAACCTTAATAGAGCATCTCATAAAGACAACTACCCTATCCCGCCCATGGAACAGATCCTTCAACAGGTATCTGGTTCTGAGAGGATATCCTTACTGGATGGTTTTTTGGGGTACAACCAAGTCCTGATGTCTCCTCTAGACCAACTTAAAACTACTTTCCGCACCCCATGGGGCACCTATGCTTACAGGAAAATGCCCTTTGGATTGATTAATGCCAGTGCCACTTTTCAGAGAGTGATGGATATCACTTTTCGAGGCTTAATCAATCAATCCGTCATAGTTTACTTAGATGATGTGACTGTATTCTCTAAAAACAAAACCGATCATCTAGCTCATTTAAGAGCCATTCTATGGCGATGTCATAAATATGGCATTTCCTTGAATCCTAAAAAATCCATCTTTGCAGTAGAACAGGGTAAACTCTTAGGATTTATTGTGTCAAGAAAAGGGATGATTATCGACCCCGAAAGGAATCAATTCATCTCGAAACTTCCCCCTCCCACTTCCAAAAAATCCATGCAGTCTTTTTTAGGCCAGATAAACTTCGTCAGGAGATTCCTCCCCAGTTTCTCCGAAATGGTCAGACCTTTACATAATTTAATTAAGGAAAGACGCCCAATATCATTGGGGACCCATAGAAAACCAAGCTTTTAATGCAATAAAGAAGGCCATAATAGACGCTCCTTCTCTCATGAGCCCCGACTTTTCTTAGGACTTCACGCTCTACACTTTTGCTTCTGACCGTTCTTATGCTGTCGTCCTAACCCAAAAGAACACTAAAAACAATGAAGTACCCATTTCCTTTATGAGCTCTGCTTTCAAAGGTGATAAACTTAATTACCCAGCGATAGATCGACAAGCCTATGCTGTTTTCAAAGCATTCAAGCACTTTCAGTCTTATCTTTTGAAATCCAGGATGAAGATCATTGTCCCGTACCCAGCCGTTAGGAACCTGTTAGTGCAGAAAGAACTAGGAGAAAAGAGGGCTAACTGGGTCACCTCCTTGCAGGAGTACAACATAGAAATTACCCCAACACAGATAGTGAGAGGCAAAGGGTTATGCAATTTAGTTGCTGATTCGACAGAAGGACACCAAGAAGAAAGCAATATGTCAAACCTAGGATAGCACAATCAAAATGCAATTTGTTGTGCACAAAACTCTTTCAGTCCTTGGTATGACGACATAAAATCCTTTCTCGAGCATGGGTCAGCCCCCCGTCACCTAGATTCCACTAAAAAAAGAGCGTTGAGATTAAAGTCTGCCTCTTTTCATTTGGTTAATGGTATTCTGTTTCGTTAAAATTTTGATGGCATACTGATGCGCTGTCTTGAGAAGGACGAAGAAGAAGAAGTCTTACTAGAGTTGCATGCAGGAGAAGCTGGTGGTCATTTTGATGGTGACACTACTGCCCATAAGGTTTTGAGAGCTAGTTATTACTGGCCCACGCTGTTTAGAGATGCCCATGCCTTGTGTCATAAGTGTACTATTTGTCAAAAAGCATCAAGGTGGTTACAGAAACCAACCTTTCCCTTGCAGCCCATTTCAGTAGACTCTCCTTTTCAGCAGTGGGGCCTGGATATTATAGGTCCAATCAATCCGCCATCCTCACAACAACATAAGTTTATCATAACAGCCACAGATTACTTTACCCGGTGGTCTGAAGCTGCCGCATTAAGAACTGTCAACACCAGTAAGGTAATTTCCTTTCTAAATTCGAATATTATTACTCGTTTTGGTATCCCTAACTATTTAGTATTCGACAACGCTTCTTATTTTTCATCTCTTGAGATGAGTGAGTTTGCTTTAGAAAAAGGAATTAAATTGAAGTATTTTGCTAGCTATTACCCCCAGGGCAATGGATTGGCAGAGTCAACAAATAAGAATTTGATTAAAATCATCAAGAGAATGGTGGCTGAAATTCAAAAAAATTGGCACAATGCACTGTTAAACGCACTTTGGTCTGATAGGGTAACACCAAAAATTGTTGTAGGTAATTCCCCCTTTTTTTTCGTTTATGGCAGAGAAGCAATTTTTCCACCACAAATTCTTCTTCCTTCGCTACAGTTATCACAGAAAATACAAGAAGAAGACTATCCCCCATTGGAAAACTGAATTAACACTTTGATGAAGTTAGAAGAGGTAAGAGCCCAAGATAAACGTAAGTTAGATCAGCATCAACTATTGGTTAAAAGCTAGTTTGATTCTAACTCTTCCTCTGATAGGAATTTCGAAGTAGGTGACCTCGTCTTGAAATGGGACAAACTGCATGAGGGAAAGGGAGAGCACACGAAATTTCAAAACTTATGGCTTGGACTGTTTTTAGTTGCTGAGAAGTTGGGTCCCAGCTCTTTCCGATTGCAGAATCTAGAAGGGCATCCTAACACCTATCCGGCGAATGGCCAAGCTCTGAAAAGATATTTCACTTGATTATGACTTTTAGTATATTATGTACATATTTTTCTTTTGTTTTGCTGCTTTAATTTTGATTTCTCCTTTGCACTTATCAGTCTTTGTTTTTGGAAATACACATACCTACTGTTAGCGATATTTCTTGTAAGGGGGGGGCTAGAACACAAAAGAATGGGTTAAAAACCCACTTGTCCAAAGTTTCGGATGATAATCCAAAGTTTCGGATGATAATACGCCCAAGATAAGTCATGAACAAGATCGAGTGGCAGAGATTCACGTGCTCGGATCAATGACGCATATTGGATTCCGGACCCCCCTTGCCTTTCTACCTTTAAGCAGGAGGGGGGGTCCAGAATCGGGGGCGCACCTCTCCAACAGCCCAGATCAACGCGCCCGGATCAACGACGATGAAGACAATTCTGGACCCCCCCTGCCTTTCTACCTTTAAGCGGGAGGGGGGGGTCCGGAATCACGGATGCAGCTTTCCGATGACTGAGATCTTAGTGCTCGGATCAACGGCGCTCACGCAATCCTGTCATTCTCAGCTGCTCTGTAGTTAGGCTGCGTGGGCCCTTCTCCCGTCATGTCATCTTCCTTTCTGCCTTTCCCCTGCTACCATGTGTCATCCATCCGCCTCTCCTCTTTGGTCCGCGTGGTCCTCCCTCCTTCTCATCATTCACTTGTTGCTCGCCACATGTTCCTTCCCCTCCACATCAGCCCCTCACTAAATTACATCCGCTATGTCTATCCTCCCACCTTCTCCGCGTCTATCCCTTTTTCCTTATGTCATCCCCTGCCACCTCTCTCGCCTCTCATCATTTTTACTTCGCCCCTGTGGTTGTGGCCCCATCACTCTGTTGCCGAACTCCACTTTCCATGTTGGCCTCCATACCCGTCCTTCAAGCTATTCAGTTATTCCAAGTGGCAGTGCGAGGAGTCTTCCATATCCCAAAGTGTTGAGTTGGCCAGGTCATTCCCAATCCCCATGGAGCAGTTATTGAGGCAGTTGGTGGTGGTTAGGCATTGTCTCTGCCATAATGGGGATGTCCTGCAATGAATTAAAGGCACGTCGATTCGCCGATGAAACTGTCAGAAGATCGATCACATCTTCCATAAGTTGCACGACCATTAAAAGATTGCAGCTGTAGTATTGTCAGAAGCCATGCAGATGCAAAGCTTTCAATGCAGTTTCTTGGTTTCGCTGATGTTGTTGTTTTGAGTATATGTAGGCATTCTTGCCATTTTTGTATCTATCGATGGTAGAGCTAAGCTCCTGACGGTAGAGCTAAGCTCCTGACTGTAAAGTTTCAGCAAATATTCTGGTCTCCTGGTTATGCCTCTGTGTTTGAGACTTCTTGGTTTATAACAAATAGTTTTCTTTTTCCATCTTTGTTTCGTCTCGTGCCGGGGAGTTCAAAGTCGAATGATTCGCGTGGATTGTTGCATATATGTTATGATAAAGGATTTGTTGTGACATTATTGTATTCTCTAGTTTTCTGTGTTTGAACACAAAGGGGCTTTGTGTTCGAATGCTTTCTTCTCCAGTCTGTTATGAACTTGATGTCTGTGATAGACCTTCGCACTCTTCTCATGCAAGTCTTCTCCCTACTCACCCTTTTACTGCAACTCACTGTTTGGAGTTTATCAAGACCTTACTCGTTCATGCATGCCCAGCCTAGTATCTGAGTTGAGATGATATTGTTTTGAGTTTCCTTCCATTTGATCACCCCTTTTTACAAATCTTGACATTAAACTGATGGGCGTCGGGCTCTGCTCCTGCAAGCAATCTAGGAGTGACCTTTGGCTCCAACATTTCTGGCACCGTTTCCGGGGACGAAGTTGAATATTTTCCCTGGGATTGAACGACAAAGATTAAGTTGATTCTGAAGGTGCATCAGAAATCAGAACTTGAAGATTGCTACTGTGCACCTGGCGACTCCATTGTGATGACTCCACTGCGATGAACCCGTTAGATTAGTCGTGGCTTCCGGTGGCAGACACACGCGGTCCCATCCACAACTGCCTCTGGCTGCTACTGATGAAAATCCAGAGGTGATTCTCAGAAAAGGAAAGGCCCCTCAAGGAGAAAGCTTCGCTTCTAAATCAGGTATTTCCCCACCTCCTTCTGTAAGAACTCCATTTTCTTATTCTCAGCATCTTAGTCGTCCTTCCTCTGAGGTTTCCCATTTTCTGAATTTTGGGAGTGTTCCTGCTGAGTTTTCTCCTCCTGGTCTAGTATCAGAGGGAGAGATCCTTGTCATTCCCCCCTCCCTGGAAGTTGTGCCTCAGTACAGACCTCAGGCCTCAGAAGGTTTCACTATTCCTCCTTTTATTGCCACTACTGCACGGAGAGAAACCCCTGCACATTCGGGTCCCTTAGACTTCTCTCTGTTTTCCCCCTCGTCTCGTGTGAGGACCTCTTTGCCTGCATCTCCCGTTCACACTCCTTCTCCCCCAATTTCTCCTCCACCTAGTATCCCTATGGCTAGTGCCAATCCCCCTCCGACCAGAATGGATGCCATAGTCGCTGCTAGATATGCTCCCTTAATCCTACCTCATCCCATGAACCCTCTCCCTGCTGGAGACTACTTGAAGTACATGCCCAAGTTCACTGGGGAAGGGGACATAACTGCAGAAGAGCACCTGACTACTTTCTACAGTTATGCTGACAATCTGAAGATTGAAAACAAAGATGTTTGGATGAGAGTCTTTGTTCAGAGCTTGGATGGTGAGGTGAGGAAGTGGTTCAGAGGACTGGCCCCTGGATCTATTGCTGGAATTGAAGCCCTGGATAATGTTTTCCTGAGGCAGTGGGGAGATAGGAAAGATTACATATATTACATGACTAAGTTTGGTTCTCTGAAGAAGCAGGAAGGAGAGTCGGTCTCTGACTTCTCCAAAAGATTCAATAAAATGTATAACAAGATTCCTGTAGAGGTAAAGCCCTCTGAAGCCTCTGCTCAGATTTCCTATGCTGGTGCATTTGACCCTGATTTCTGCCTTCTGTTAAGAGAAAGAAGAGCTACTTCCTTAGCTCAGATGCAAGATGCAGCTATAGAAGTAGAATCCAACATATTAGCAGCTGACAGACTGAGGAACAAGGCCGACACAGATAGAAGAAAGGGAAAATCAGAAGCCTCGGCTTCTGGCTCCAACATTTTCGGCCCATCACTGCCACACCCTCAAGTAAATGAGCTGACCCAGGTGATGAAATTTCTGAAAGAATAAATGGAGAGATTGAAGGTGGAAAGGAAACAAATGAACAAGGGCCCTCAGAACACCGAGAACAGAACAGGTTTCAGGAGGCCAAATAATTTTGCTCCTCCAACTATGCACAGAGAGAAGGAAAGAGACAGAGATGACCAAAGAATTCAAGCTCCCTTCCAGAACAATTTTGTAGCTAAGGAATAATAAGGGGAAGCAGATGAGCCTGAACCTAAAATCCACTCTATAGAAGTCACCCCTCCTTTCCCTCATCTGACCCAGTCAACATACGAGGAGTCTCTCATGAATAGTCAGCTAAATGAACTGAGCAAGGGAGACAAGGTTAGTGGTGGCCGAGGCAGGTATAACCTGAGATCCGACAAAAAGGCAACATCACCTGATATTCCTGAGCCGTCCATCAGAGCAGAGAATCCTGCTGATGAGGGAGCAGACAGCCACAGAGCTAAGAAGGCCCAAGCCCTCTCTCCCATTGTCCAAAATCATGTTCTTGAAACTAGGGAAATTCCAAAGCACACATCTACTTTCAATTTCGAACATGAAATCCAAAAGATCAGAATCCCTATGCCCCTCACTGAGCTAATTAAACATGGTGAATTCAAAAAGTGCTTCTCTGACCTTTTGAAATTTGAAGCCTCAGGCCCCTCCACAGACTTCATAAACCTCCAAGATGAAAAACCTATAGTTATCCTAGGCCCTATGGTGGAAGACAGAGATGATTCATCCCCTCCCTTCTACACCTCCCTGAACATACATGACAAAGTGTTGCATAACTGCTTAATGGATTTAGGAGCCTCTCACAACCTCATGCCCAAAGCTGTCATGGAAGAGTTAGGATTGGAAGTCACCCAAGCCTATCATGACCTCTATTCTTTTGACTCCAGGAGAGTGCAATGTCTGGGAGTCATCAAGGACCTGGTAGTCTCATTGTTTTAGCTGCCCATGAAGAGTATGATCATGGATATCGTGGTAGCTGACGTTCCCCCCAAGTTCGGCATGTTGTTGTCAAGGTTTTGGATTAAGAGACTTGGAGGGACATTACAGATGGATATCACATATGCCACCATTCCAGTCTTTGGAGGGGAACATAGGAGACTGTACATAGAGGCCCAGCTAGCCTACATTGTCAGTGATGAAGCAGACCCCACTAATCACCCCATCTTTGCACTTGACACTGGCTTAGGGTATAGCTTGTTACAAGTCATTGAGACTCTTGAGGCCCCTTTGCAAATCAGAAAGAAGCCCATCCTTAATCAGGGAATGCCTCCCCCAACCACCTCTGTTTGGAAGATGTTCTTTGATGTAGCTTCTTCCAGTATAGGTGCAGGTGCCGGAGTGGTATTCAGATCCCCTTCTCAAGAGACCATATCTCTGTCATACAAGATGGAATTTGAAGTCACCAACAATGTGGCAGAATGTGAAGCTCTGGTTCTGGGATTACGAGCTGCACAGGAAATGGGAATCAGAGAGGTGGCCGTGTTCAGGGACGCAGAATTAATTGTCCAGCAGGTCAAAAATGTTTATCAGGCTAAGCATCCTTGACTCAATAATTACAGGAACGAGGTATGGGACCTAGTTGATAATTCTTTCCTGGCTTTTAACATCTCTTTCATTCCAAGGGAAGAAAATGCTCCAGCCTACTTTCTAGCCTTTTCAGCTAGTATGTTCGAAGTTCCTGTGCTGCCCACTGCCCAATCTGGTGTTGAAATAAGATACAGACCCACTGTACCAGACAATGTCAGACATTGGAAGGTATTTGAAGATGATCAGGAGATCGAGAAATTTCTCCAATCTATTGATGACTTTTCTGCGTCACGCATAGATGAGGATCCTGATGTGGAAGGTGACCATCGCCCTGAGGAGTTTATGAATGAAATTTCTAACCACCAGATTATTCAACTACCTAGCAATCACATACCAAGAGGTCTGATCCCATTAGAAAGGTTGTTCGATGGGAATGATGTGGCAGTAAGGGGGAGAGTTTTAGGTGATGATGCTGATACAACTGAGTGAAACATAGGCACACCAGAGGAGCCCAAATTTGTCAAGATGTCAAGGAATCTGACCGAGGAGTAGAGGATCGAATATACTAAGCTGCTGAAGGAGTTTACTGATGTGTTCGCATGGACCTACGAATACCTCAAGACATACGACACGTCAGTCATTGAGCACAAGATCCCACTGAAAGAAGAGGCTAAGCCATTCAAGCAGACGCTGAGACAGATAAATCCCATGCTACTACCTGTCATGGAGAAGGAAGTGAAGAAGCTGCTAGATGCCCAAATCATTGTCCCCTTGAGATACTCTGATTGGGTGGCCAATTTGGTCCCAGTAAGGAAGAAAAGTGGCGAAATCAAACTCTGTGTTGATTTTAGAAACCTGAACAGGAGCTCCAGGAAGGACAATTATCCCTTGCCCAACATGGAGCACATATTGCAGAAGGTCACTGGTGCATCTAGGATATCTATGATTGATGGCTTTTCTGGTTACAATCAGATATCAGTCATGCCTAAGGACAGAGAAAAGACAGCCTTCACCACTCCATGGGGGACATTCATGTATGCCAAGATGCCTTTCAGACTCATGAATGCGGGAGCAACATTTTAGAGAGCCATGGACATAGCCTTCATCGGGGAGAAAGATAAGTTCGTGGTGATTTACTTAGATGACATAATAGTCTCTTCCAAGAATGATAAAGAGCACTGCTACCACTTGAAGAAGGTGTTCCAGAAGTGTTGCAGGTTTGGCCTTTCTCAGAATCCCAAGAAATCATTGTTTGCTATGCAAGAAGGGAATTTGTTAGGCCATATAGTATCATTAGAGGGAGTGAGGATTGACCCTGACAGGGTAGAAGCAATTCGGGCTCTGTCACTTCCCAGGTCTAAGAAATAGGTTCAGGCATTCTTAGGAAGGATAAATTTTCTGAGGAGATTTGTCTCAAATTTTGCTGAGCTGGTGAAACACATCACAGCTATGCTCAGAAAGGGAAGTGAAGTGAAATGGACCTCTAAACCCAGAGAATATTTTGTTCGAATAAAGAAGGCATTGACTGAGGCTCTTGTGCTAATTAGTCCATATTATTCTAAAGATTTTCTAATATTTTCTTTTGCTTCCTGTGATACAGTAGCGGCAGTTCTGTTGCAGAAAAATGATCAAGGACGAGAACAACCTATTACCTTCTTTAGTAAGGCACTGAGAGACTCAGAACTCCAATACGAGATAATGGAGAAGCAGGCTTATGCCTTGGTAAAATCTCTCAAATCTTTCAGAGTCTATGTCCAGCATTCAAAAACCATTGCATATGTCCCTTCAACCTTTGTGAAGGACATTCTTATACAGCTTGACATAGATGGGAGGAGAGGTAAATGGATCGCCAAGATCCTAGAATTTGATCTGGAGATTAAGCCCACCAAGCTGATAAAGGGGAAAGGTTTAGCCAAATTGCTGGCTGAGTCAAATTGTAGGGCCTTGGGAATCAATTTCATCAATGAGCAAGCTGAGTCATCCAACAGGGGTTCCCAAAGCACTGCGCCACTAGCAGCGTGCCCCTGGTACAAAGATATCTTGTACTTTCTGCAAGAATTAAAGCCTCCTGATGGATTGGGGAAAAGTAAAGCCAGAGCCTTAAAGCTTAAAGTGGTCAAGTATTGCCTCATTGACCAAACCTTGTATTGGAAAGACCCCTAGGGGGTATTACTGAGGTGTTTGGACCCATAGCAGGCCCATAAGGTTATATTTGACTTCCATAGCGGTCTCTGTGGAGGTCATCATTTTTGGAAGACCACATCTCACAAGATCCTCTGAGCTAGGTATTACTAGCCCACCTTATTTCCTGATGTCTACAAAGAAATTAGAGCTTGTATCAAATGCCAAAAGTTCTCAGGGAAGCAGCAACTCAAATCTCTGCCATTAAAGCCTGTAGTTGTCTCAACACCCTTTTAGCAGTGGGGACTGGACTTTGTCGAAGAAATTCATCCCCCTTCGAGTGGCCAGCACTGATGGATTCTGACAGCAACCAACTACTTCACTAAATGGATAGAAGTTGTCCCTACCAGAAGCACTTCTCACAAAGTAATCATCAGCTTCCTGGAAGACATCATAGCTAGGTTTGACTTCCCTAGAAAAATTGTCACTGAAAATGCTTCCCCATTTCGGTCTGAGCCTCTAGTCAAGTTTTGTGAATGATTTGGAATTTCACTGATTCACTCCACTCCCTACTATCCTTAGGGAAATAGACTGGCAGAGTCCTCCAATAAAATCCTAATCAAGCTCATCAAAAAGCTACTAGAGGACAATAAAAGGGCCTAGGACTCAAAGCTCAAATTTGCTCTTTGGGTCGATCGGGTGACAACAAAGAAATCCCTGGGCATCTCTCCCTTCCAGCTTGTTTATGGAATAGAGGTTGTTTTCCCCACTCATATCGCCCTACCTGTGGAAAATTTCCTCCAAGACTTTGAAGGAGAACCTAACCATGAGCTCAGAAGAATTCATCAGATGGTGGAAGTGCAACAGATCAGAGAACAGGTCCTGGACAGAGCTTACAGTCATCAGCAGAAGATCAAGCAGGCTTTTGATAGGAAGAGCAAAAAGAAGGAATTTGAGCAGGGTGATCTAGTGCTCAAGTGGGATGCACCCAGGTAGGAAAAGGGAAAAAAATGTAAATTTGATTCCCTCTGGTTTGGGCCTTTCAAGATCCTTGAGGTGTTTTCAAACAACACTTACAGATTGCAAGATCTGGAAGGCAATGAAGCTTTCAGTGACCCAGTCAATGGGCATTTCTTAAAGAAATGTTTTCTATGAGTCGCAGTCGGCTCTTTTCATTTTGTTTTGTAAATATTGTTCTTGCTTTTGTTTTTCGGACTAATAAATGACTCCATATCCCAACATCAAAGGCACTAAGTCTGCAAAAGAGTTCTTAGAGCATCATAGGGACGACTCTATCCCCCAT
>CBVK0100275064.1:0-12951 GCA_900067695.1 Picea abies
CTGGCTTGCTTGATGAGTCGGTGATGCTCCTGCATCATACTCCTCGGTTTGAAAATTTTCATGGGCTCCTGTCCATGAGCTCCTGCATGGTCTGTTCATGCCTTTGTATCTCTGCTTCATTCTCCTAGCTGGCATCTTCCATTGGTTGATTCTTCCATTTGACCAGATACTCAAAGTATTCCTTCCTTCAGGTCTTCTGACCCACTCTTTTGTCCAGTATGCAATCCATCTGCGGCTTCTCTGCAACTGGCAATTGCTTCATCCACTGGATTACTGGCTCCTCAGTTTCAGTCTCTGCTTCTCCAGTCCTGTATGGGTATAAACCTACGATATTGAATATCAGAGATATTCCGATGCCATCCGGCAACTCAATCTCATAAGCATTCTCTCCAAATTTTCTTAAGACCTTGCATGGCCCGATTTTCTTCATCTTTATCTTATTGTATGTTTCTCTCAGGAACCTTTCTTTCCTCAAGTGTTCCAGAACTAGATCACCAACTTCAAACTGAAGTTGTCTCCAATGCTGATCTACTTTGCACTTGTATTCCTGATTTGAATTCAGCAGCCGCTCCTTCACCCTATTGTGAAGTTCCTTCATCGCCTGAGTGAATTCCTCTGCACTAGCACTACTAGTCACATTCTATTCTGAATCCCTTAATTCAAAAACTCCTCTTGGCTGCATCCCATATACAACCTGAAATGGACTTTTTCCTGTGCTCTGATTCGCTGAATCGTTGTATGCAAACTCTGCCTGTGGCAATATGCTATCCCAACTGCTATGGTTCTCTATCACCAAGCTCCTCAACAAGTCTCCTAGACTTCTGTTCACCACTTCTGTTTTTCCATCCGTCTGAGGATGATAAGTAGAACTAAACATCAAGTTAGTTCCTAGCTTCTTCCATAATGTCCTCCAAAAATTCTCTATGAATTTGGTGTCCCTGTCTGAAACTATGCTTTTCGGCAATCCATGAAGTCGAATGACCTCCTTGAAGAACAGATTTGCAATGTGAGTCGCATCACTAGTTTTTTGGCATGGGATAAAATGTGCCATCTTGGAAAACCTATCCATGACCACAAAGATTCAATCAACCCATCTTTGCATCCTTGGTAGCCCCAATACAAAATCCATGTTGATCACCTCCCATGGCCTCTCTGGTATGGGAAATGGTTGATAAAAACCTGCATTCTTCTTCCTCCCCTTCGATTGCTGGGAAATTCTACACCTGTCAACGAATCTCTTGAAATTTGCTCACATCCCTGGCCAAAAGTATGACTCATTCAGCTTCGTGAATGTCTTGTCATGACCGAAATGTCCTTCCAAGCCACCACTGTGCTTCTCCTTTAACAGGTTCTCCCTCATGGAGTAATTCAGAATACACAGTTGATTGCCTCTGAACAAAAATCCCTCTTGGATCATATAATCTATCCAAGGGATTTTGTCTATGAGAACTAGATTCTCAGCTGCTTCATACGCCTCTCCAAAATCTGCATCTTCTGCGTACATGTCCCTAAGATTTTCAAAACCCAATGTTTTGACTCGTAATTCCTGCAGCAACAAACACTTCCTGCTCAAAGCATCAACCACTTTGTTAGCAGTACTTGAAATATGTTTAATCACAAACGTGAAATTCTACATATACTCTACCCATTTAGCATGTTTCTGATTCAACTTCTCTTGTTGAGTCACAAACTGAAATGCATGATTATCACTGTACAATACAAATTCTTTCGGGATCAAGTAATGCCTACACTTCTTCAGTGCCTGTGTGATAGCATAAAATTCTTTATCATATGTGGAGTATTTCAGTTTCGCCTCATTCAGCTTCTCGCTGAAATATGCAACTGACCTGTCTTCCTGACTCAAGACCGCTCCTATGGCATATCCGCTTGCATCACATTTCACTTGAAATGTCTTCAGGAAATCCGACAACACCAAAACTGGTTGTTCCGTGATCTTCCGCTTGAATAGATTGAATCTCTTCTCAGCCTTTGCTATCTAGTGAAAAGATTTATGTCTCTTCTTCACTGTGTCCATCATCGCTGCATTAATTCCACTGAAATTTCTGATGAACTTTCGGTAGAAACTAGCCAAACCATGAAAACTTCTCACCTCGAAAATATTTCTCGGTGATGGCCAATTCTTAATTACTTCTACCTTATCCAGATCCATCCTTAATTCATTAGCCGAAATAACTAAACCCAAATAAATGAGCTCTGTCTTCATAAATGAGGATTTTTTCATATTAATCAACAACTTCTCCTGCTGTAGCTTCTTCATCACTATAGCCAAATGCTTCACGTGTTCTGCCTCTGATTTACTATAAATCAATATGTCATCCAGATAAACAATGACAAATTTCCCGATGAATTCCCTCAGGACTTCATTCATCAACCTCATAAAGGTACTCGGTGCATTCGTCAAGCCAAATGGCATGACTAACCATTCATACAATCCTTTGTTTGTTTTGAAGGCCGTATTCCATTCATCACCTTCCCTCATGCGAATCTGGTGGTATCCGATTTTCAAATATATCTTTGAAAAATACTTTGCCCCACTCAGGAAATCCATCAGATCATCCATTCTCGGCAGTGGAAACCTGTACCTGATGGTTATCTTGTTAATGGCTCTCGAGTCGATGCACATCCTCCAGCCTCCATCTTTCTTCGGACTGAGCACTGTTGGAACAACACATGGACTCAATCTTTCCCTGACCAATCCTGTTTCCAACAACTCCTGGACCTGCTTCTTGACCTCTTCATTTTCCTGCGGCATCAACCTGTACGCGGATTTGTTTGGAAAACTAGCTCCCGGTATGAGATCAATATGATGACTCACACTCCTCATCGGTGGAAATGAACAAGGTAATTCGTCCACTATGATGTCAGCGAACTCTTCCAGCAGTTCCTGAATCTCATCTGGTAAATCATCCACTCTTGTGCCAGTCAGAACAATCTTTGGTTTTCTGACCACAAAGAATTGTGGATCTTCTTTCTTCTTCACCTCTATAAGAAGTTCCTTCCCACTCATGAGAAGTACTGTGTTGTTCACTTCCGGCTTCACCTCCTTGTCCTTTATCAGAAGTAACATATGGATTCTCCCATTCTTCTCTAAAGTATATGTGTTCATTCGCCCATCATGAATCAAATTTCTGTCATATTTCCATGGTCTACCCAACAATAGATGACATACGTCCATAGGAATGACATCACAGAGTACTGTATCATTATACCCTCCTATTTTAAATTCAACCAAGCATTTTTTAGTAACAGTTACCTGGTGTCCTTTTTGTAGCCATGAAACTTTGTATGGACTCGGGTGATCAGTTGTCTCCAGCTCTAGCTTCTCTACCATCTCGATTGAAACGAGATTATCTGTGCTACCGCTGTCCAAAATAACCTTGCATACCCTATCCTTGGTCTTGCAAGCTGTCTTGAAAAGTCTGGTCCTTTGAGTTGAGTCCTCCTCCTCCTTTCTGGGTGTTAAGAGAACTTTACGCATCATCAGTGACCTTCCGCCTTCTGTGTCTTTGGCCTCAACATCCCACTTCTGCGTTTCGGTGATGTGAGCTTCCCTAATGTCCTTCTTTTTCTCTAGACACTCAAATGACTTGTGCCAATTTTTCCCACATGTGAAGCAAGTTATTACTCCACGTCTTCCCCTTCTTCTACCTCTGGTACGAGGAAAAGTGTTTGCGTCATCATAATCTCCTCTATGTTCATTATGTTGTCCTCTCTGTTCAATGTATGGTCCTCTCTCTACCTCTTTCAAATTTACCCTGAGGCTTCTTCCATTCCTCCTTGGGCTTCTGGTATTTGTCCTGGGCAACCGATTTGCCTCTGGGCTAACTTTTGCCTTGCCCTCGTTGACCTTGTTTACGGCTCAGCTTCTTCTCTTATTTCAGAGCCATCTAATAAGCATCCTCCACCGTCCTGATGGTAACCATGCTTAATTCATCCTAAATGTCGTATCTCAGACCATTCAAATATCTGGCAAATTTCTCATCATCGCTTTCCTGATGACCTGCTCTGATGTTCAATCGATAGAATTCCTCCGTGTATTCTTTCACTGTCATCAGCTTCTGTCTTAGGTTCTGCATCCTCTTGAACAGAGTAATTTGATAATCTCTTGGGATTAACTTCGCCTTCATCTTCGCAATCATTTGATCCCAACTCTTGACCTTCTGCTTGCCTTTGCAGCGTCTGTCAGCTTGTAACTCATCCCAACATAATGCTGCATGCCCTTTCAAGCGTGTAACAACATGCTTGACCTTCTTATCCTCTTCGACGTCTTCATAGTCAAAGTAAGTATCCAGAGCTCTAATCCAATCTAGCAGCTCCTCTGCATCCAAATTTCCCTCATAAACTGGAATGTCCATTTTTGCCTTCGCACCCATCCTGGCAATAGCTTTGATTAGGCGTTCATTCCCTGCATCCTCGGCTGCAACTTCTTCTTCTCGTTCAGCCTCAATTTTGCTCTCGGAATCACTAAGATCCCCTGCACTAGCTTTGCATCTTTGAGCTGTCACCATGTCTTCAAGTCTTTCTCGGAGATCACGCATCTGCCTCTCCATTTCTAGATTGACTACTTGCCTGCCTCTTCTCCGCACCTCCCTGTCCTCTAGATCAGGTGACTGTCTTTCTCTCCTGGGTGGCATGGCGAATTTTCCTTTCCCTCTGCTATAGAAAGAAAAGAGATATAACCTTGCTCTGATACCACTTGATGCAGAATGCACTCCTCGGAGCATGCCTACTCACACAAGATCTTGTTTTCCTCTCAACTTGAATAACTCCAAGGTTCCTCGATTTCTCTATCGAGAAATCTGTGCCCCACATATTCTCTCTTCACGCGATCCCCCCTTTCTTAACTTATCAGGGAATCGGAACTCGGGACTTTGCGAGTCTAACGGTCGATCACTGGGTTCTCGAATCCCTGAGACCCGATTCCTTAGTCAACGCTGACCTCTTCTCGTATCTATCGGGAGTTCTTCTCTATCGTGATTTTGCAACTCGCGATGTCATGCACTTTGAATTGCCAACTCCCGATACCCGATGCACTGAATCTCTGATGCGCACGTGTGAATTTACTTTTCCACACCCCGTCACTTCAATCAGGATTTCAGAATTTGCGGGATCGCAAATCCTAATGCCAAAGGGTTTGGGACTTACCTTTTCTCTATCCCCGATACTATGCCACCTGTACTCCACTAGCTCCTGTTGTGGCCCCACACAACTCTCCCGTCGAAATATCGCGGATCACGATTCCAACCATAAGATTCTTCTGTCTTTGAAAACCATGATACTCCGATTCACGAATTCCTCGGATCTCCTGACACGTGTTCCTGCTGGTGGATGGTTCTGATCTTATCAGGATATCGCGGTTCGTGATTCCTGATGTCGTGATTCTACACTCTCGGAATTCCCGATGACTCCAATATTCTGATTATTTGTCCGGGACTTCTCCTCTGTGCACTAGGCTTAACCCCTACATAACTCCTCGAGATCTAAAGGCTGATAGGAAATCAACTGCTGATCCAACAGCTCACCATCCCTTCGAGCTCGACTCGGATATGGCTGTAACCTCCTCACTAATCGTTTGGATCTGACGGCTGGTGGGATTTCCACAAGTTCCCTCCACAAGATCTTGACCATCACTCCTCTCTCCTTGAAGGACTTTCCTAATGGGAACCCTTCTGTGCAGTCCTTCAACAGATTTGAAGGCTCTACTCCTCCTGAGCTTGTTCTCAACTTCTCAAGTCTTCCTAAGAACTTCTTACGCGCACTCCTTGTGGCAAACCTTCAACGACGCCTTTGTGTTGAAGTCTTTTGACTCTGCACACACCTGCAGTAGTAGTCTTCCAATACTCTACTCAGAATTGCAACTCTGAGACTTAGCTTGGCCTGCACACTCCTTGCACGATACTGTGCCTAACTGCACCTTCTGGATGAATGAGAACAAAAGCTAACTCTAATTGAACCCTTCTGTCAATGCACCCCTTACGGATGACTCGACTACACTCCTTGCAGGAATCCTCTGGCTCAGTTAGAGAAACAATTGAAACTCATTCACTCACCCTCTCAGACTTCAATTCATATATGAAATCACACCCCCATCATAGAAAAGAAAATGTATGACAGGAAATAAACATTCATGAGCATATCAACATCGACACACAAAGAATCAACACAAACCATGATTTTGAATCAAAGTTCTTCTATTTGAATCAAAGTTCTTCTATTAATTCAAATGTCTGTACATGGGTGTTCTTCATACACATTTCTCTGCTTGCTCTTCTCTTCCTACTCCTATTAATGCTACTTAGGCTAATGTTACAATGATACAATAAGGGTGTCTATATCCGTTTTCCCTCTTGGACTCTAAACTATCAAATCTAGAATTTAATTCCTATCTACCAGCATTAACTATTTTAAATGTTGATTATCTACCTAAGGATGAGAGATATCCGCTCAAGGTCCATTACAATATATAAAGTCACCCCTTCATAAATGAATTCTTTAAAGGTTTGGCGCATCAATTCCAAAGTGTTTTCAAAATTTAGTGCTGGCTTATCCAGCTATCTTCTGCTTCTGCGCTGGCTCGCTTGATCAGTCGGTGATGCTCCTGCATCATGCAATCAAAGATCAAAGCATTAGAAGAATAGGTGACGGTGTTGGCGAAGGAGAACCACAGGTTACAGGCCAGTGAAAAGAAACAAAAAAACACCGTTCGATTGTCTTCAGGAACATCGAAGCGGCAACGGCCTTTGTCAATTCCAAGTTTTCATGATCGAAGCCTTTTCTTACTTCTCAGGTATGAATTTCAATATTAATTTTGCTTTGTGAGTCTTTCTGAATTAATATAACGGATTCAGTTTTTCTTTCAAAATTAGCTCTGTTCATTTTAATACATTCGAAATAATTCCGTTATAGTTTGATCATAAAAAATGGTTATGTTGTGGATCCTGTACAGAAGATTCATTTTACTAAACTCAAATGTAGCTATGATTTGGTTATGCGATTTTTTCGTGCCCAGCTTAGTATTAGAAATTGATCAGTTTTTTATTCGGTTTGATTTGTTTTTGAATCAATTTTGTTCATCTGATTTAGGATAGTCGATTTGGTTTGATTTCGATTAGTTTCGTTTGCTTCTAATAGACTCAAAACAACCCTGTTGATTTTGATTTACCAGGAACAACACTGTTTTGTATTGAATCAATATTCTCGTTTGGATTTTGATTACATTCGACCTGTGCAAAAGATCTATTCGCTTAAATCGCGGGGTTGTGTTGATTCATAATGATTGTCTCGACTCCAAACTGTTTCGATTCATTCCTGTTTGATTTGATTTGCTAATGATTGTTGTGTTCCACGATTAGCATGATCGTTTGTATATGTTTGATATAGTTCTATTAATTTGAAAAATGATCCTTTTGATTTCATTTGGATTTGACAATGATTTTGTTGATGGCTGAAGCGACATAAACTATTACTTCCATGATTTGTTTAACCGGTTATAGTTTGCGTCGATTGGAATTGGTTCATGAAAATGATTTCACTGTTGTCGAATTATCTAATGTGATTATGTTTACCCCAAATTGGTGAAAACAAATTGAACAGAGTGCATGTATCTCTGTTATCATTCGATTGACCACAATTTTGTTTGCTCTCAAATTAGCATAACAGTTTTGATTTGAATAATTCGTTTGGTTTCCAATTAGCAATTAAATACTTGTTCAATAGTTTGAATATAATTCTTTAAGATTTGAATTGGTTTTGAAACGATTCTATGATCAAATTAGACCAGCTACAGAATCACAAGATTCTGTAGCTAGTCTTAAAATTATATTTTTGTCAATTTTATCAATAAAATATCCTCTAATATTGTCTATTCTTGTCCTCTTTCAGGTGCATACGAATTAAAATGATTAATTGGGCATGCTGTGGCAGTTTAGGAGATACTTTGGATATGGTTTTGTTTTAGGTTGTTAGCTTGAGTCAGAAATAGAGATTTGGGATATTATTCCCAGATTTTTGTAAACTATTTTGATAATTCCCACAGGGATGTTTTACCCTGTGGGAGGTCTTTAAATACTTGTCATTTTTTGTAATAAACCCATCATAATCACTAGGAGAGAACTAGACTATGGATTTATGATTCAGAGTGAGATGAAAGTTGATGTCTTGTAACAACTTTCGCTTTCAATATATCAAACTTTTGTTTCAGGTTTTCTGCATATCAGTTTGCAATTAATTATCGACTACTTTAGATATCATAATTCATTGCATGTTGATGTGATTTGATTTATATGTTGTCCATATCTGATATCTTTTATTTAAAAATACAACAATCACTTTATTTCAATTTAATGAATACAGGTTTATACTTTTCATTAATTGAATTGTTTTGCACAAACGGTTGCACACAGATTTATCTAATTGTGATGGTTTGTAAATCACAAAATTGTTGTTATTTTTATGTCTTGTTTGTATTGTCATTTATATTTGAAGAGCACAGCTCCTTCTTGTTTACGAGAAGTTCGTGGATAATCCGGTGTGGGTTTTCTCCCACCGAACAATTGAATCAACTATTGGATACAAGACGAACCTGAATCATTACTTTAGGTCAGTTTGCTATTTGTCATTTAATAGTTAACTTATTAGTGTTATTTAAATAGTTTAGATAAATATATTAGTTTAGATTCCTAGTTAGAGTTATTATTTTAGTTGCTTAACTTAGATTGTTTTTTTATTCTATTTCTTTTTCATAAAATTATAAAAATAAAAAATAATAGTTTCGCTGTCTTAGGACAGATTACAAATGATTTTTGCAGGTTTTAGTTTAAATCTGTAATTTGTAAATATTATATATTTGTAATTAAATATGATTATGTTGATAATTAAACATTTACTTTTATAGAATTATAGTTGTATGATTTAGGTAATAGATTGTATATTTGTAGTTTAGATTTATTTATTAGTTTGCTTTAATTATTGTTTTCATTTAGATTAGTTCCTTAGTGTAGTTTTCATTTGTTTTTCTAGGACTTAGATCGGATAATGGAGCCGCTAAACCCATCAAGGTGGGTCATCCCAAACGTCTTGGGTTATTTAGAGAACCCCGAACCGGATCCACTCTTCCAGTTGGCGAGCGTTCATTTTCTCCCGTCAACAAATGGCACCAGAAGGAGGGCTGACTGACAAGCCGACCTTGTAGGAGCCTTTATTTTAAATGTATTCAATTTCCCCCATGGCTCCCCAAATCACTGTGTTCGAACATGCTTTCAACTTCTCATTACCCAATGTTCCCAACGAGACAGTCTCTCGCCTGTCCAAACTCACCTTTGATGGTGAAAGAAATACATCTACTAAAGACCACCTTAACAAGTTTTGGTGCAAATGCATGAAACATGACATCTCAGATTTAGGAGTTTTATGCAGATTGTTTGCTTTTACTTTTAGAGGTTGAATCAAACATTGGTTTGAATCCTTTCCAGCATGTCACTTTTTTTATTGGTTTCAATTTGTAGATGAGTTTCTAGATGCTTTTGAAATTTATGATTTCGATCAATTTTGTGAAGAATTTCATACTTCGCTAATCAACGACAATTCATCTTCAGAAGACTTTTTGACAAGAGTCTATCATATCCTTTGTAAATTTAATCTCGATGACATGTCATTGGCATCAAATCTCTTCTATGATGCTTCCATCCCTTCCATTCAGTCATGTTCAAGCACGAACGAAGAACTAATTGCAAATCCTATCACCCAACTACAAGAACAATTCTCTTCGCAAGAAGAAAAGGATCCTTCCGACCATGTTGAACAAGCTAGGGAGGTAGAATCTATTGACCAGGTCCTTATTGACAACCAAATTGGTTTTTCTTTTGAATCATTGTATTTTCAGTCTAAGACTAGTATGGAAGATGATTTGTTTCTGGCTCAAGGTGAATACCCTCATTCTTGTAACCCATGCTCTAATCAACATTTAAAATCAGTCATTGAAGAACACTTAAGCAACGGAAATCTTCTTGAATGTTCTAGTACTCCTATGAAACTGATTAAAGAAGAACACATACAACTAGAAGAAGAAACCTTAAGATCCACTCTTCCAGTTGACGGATGGTCTATTTCTCCCGTCAACACCATAACAGCTTTTCCCCAGGTTTAAGGTTGGATTCCAATAAGGGATTTTCCCCAAACTAGTTGTTGTCTCCAAACTGGTTGTTTCCCCACAACTGAAGGTTTCCCCCCAGCTAGTTGTTTCCCCCAACCTGGTTTTATTTCCCAAGGTGGTTGTTTCCTCCATGTCAAATATTTCCCTACAGTTGAGGGTTTCACCTCAGTTGTAAATTTCCCCCCTATGGGGGTTATAAAATAACTTTCCATTTGAAAGGTGATGGGTGTAGGTTGAATGGTTGGTGTAGGATGAATAACATGTGTGGTTTTCATCGTATTACCTACCTGACCGGAAGTGGGAAAAAACAAGATACTTGTCACAGGGACAAAGAGAGAACTACTACTAGCCACCTAACTAGAGGTGAAATGTATAAAACACCCAATCAAAGTGCTTGGGATGAAAATATATGCAACCAAGCTTGCGGGAAAATAACTCGATCCACGTGTGAAAGGAGTTGCGTTCCTGGGTGGTTGTTATGGCAAAACCTGGGTTAATGATGTTCCTCACAAAGGAGAAGTGCCATAAGTAGTGATGTGTGCAAGAGAAACTATCTTATGATCAAGTGGGGGTGTCACTATTCCATTGGTATATTTAGATGTTGTTGCATGCATTCCAGAAGATCACCTACTTTACATATCGGGTGGTAAGAGGTAAGAAGAAAAATAATCAATAAATCTTGTTGAAGGAATCTCAACAAGTAGTGGGTTATAAGGAACAATAGAAGGGGGATTTTGGGGAGGGGTGGAGCCTTCCTTGATGATTTCTACCTCCCCTTCGGGATGGTCACTCAGGGAGCTATGCTCCTAATTTTAGAAGAAATATATTTTTTAATAGTTCCTTCATTGGAAGGGTTGCATGGAATATCATATTCTTCAAGTTTTCACCCTTGAATTCTATGAGATCTTTGGAGACCTTGGTCGGCCATGTTGAAAGTGTAATAGAAATAACAATTTCTAGGTCCAACTACGAATGTCGAAAGAACAAACCCCTAAGAAATATATAAGGTAATCAACCAAGAAAATAGTAAGTGAAATGATCTTCCAAAGACAGGATATCAAGCCATCAACGAAGATATGAGAAACAATTATGATAATATTCACACAGTTCCCCAAGGTGGAAGTAAGAGCCCACAGGAAAATACCCTCCCAATTCATTAAAGCTGAGATTGAATTTTTATCGCATGTACCACAAGGAATCCCCCTTGCAGTCACATGTATGGATACCTAGGATAGGTCACTAAGGTTACTGCTTCACAAAAATGTGGTTGGGAGGAACATTTGTCATTCAAGACTATCATGTGGGTGGGGAATACTGGGTCAAATAATGGCACCCAAAATTTCAAGAACATTGGAGTTACACTTGGGACGTCCATGTCTCAAAACACCCAATACACAGAGTAGTCCCACCAGGAAAATAGAGAGGGGAAATATCAACCACTTGCTTAGGTTTTTACCCATTGCTTAACTCATGTGTGAGGTGAGATTTACCAGAACCAGTTTTGTTACTAATGGATTTTTTCTCATCAATTGTCCTACTTTGGTTTAGCAGGCTTGGAAAATTTACTTACTTTTTCCTAATCCAAAGGCCCTATCCTTATACTATTGTTGCTGTGTTATAAAATAAAAAATGTCTAATTAATTTATTAAGCACATTGGTTAATTTATTGGATTTTCCTTACTCAAAAGGGTGTACGAAGATGGAACTAATGATGTGATGATTTGACTCCAAAACCATGCAGAAAGAATGAGATGAAAATATTTTTCTTTCAATGAATTCTATTTGAGGGAAGGAGAAGACATATTTTTCTTCTTAATGAAAATAAACACCTAAAATCATACAAATTTCATTTTTCCTTTGTCAAATGGAGAAAATTCAAAATGTCAAACTATATTATTAATGAACTTGAAATCCCAAAACAAAGACAAGCTCTAAAATATGTACCAAAACAACTCCACCTATGAAAGTAGGATGAATTTTTTTTGTTTTCTTCTTTCCAAATTGCATGGAAACGCAAAAGCAACTCTATATAAAGGATCAAGAGGTCTCAAGCAAAGAAACAAGCATAACATTCAATCAAAAAATGGACTACTCTTTGAATGCAAAAGGTGTTTGATATATGAGTCAAAGAAACTGTAGGATACACAAGTGCCCCCCGCCCATGAGGGGGAAATGTTTTTTAAAATGAAATTTATTTTGTTTTAAAATGCAAGCTCAAACATGCTCCACCCACTAACTAGAATGAAATTACATTTTGGTTTTCCAATTATTTCAAATGCACTGAAATTTTTTTAATGCAACTTCTTTTGTTTTCTTCCTTTGAAATGATATTAAAACAACTAAATGGAAATACAAAGGATCACACAAAAAAAGAATGCAAACCAAAAAATGCAATCAAGTAGGTCGACAAGCATCAAAAGAACTCAAAAGATAATATGAAGAAATCAAGGACCCAAGAAATAAAAAGTTCAATCACAAGAATGTCCTCAACATAGAAAACTCAAGCTTTGAAAAAACAAATTCAAATGACTTGAAAAAGGTTGCAACAATTACTGCTAGGACAGATATGGGAAAGATCTAGAGGATTGCAAGAAAATACAAAAATATATCTAGGATATTTTAAGTATGTTCAAAAATGACCTTTTTAGTGCTTGGTCACACCCTATTAGTTACCACAGAGTGACCAGTTGGACCTTTATATATATACATATACATATACATATACATATACACATACATATATATACATATACATATACATATACACATACATATATATA
>CBVK0100275089.1:0-11796 GCA_900067695.1 Picea abies
AAAATATCACCAAACATTTATAGTTGGCATATGAAGGATTAGTAAGATTTGTGAAGGTTTCTACATTTTAAAATAAATTTTCATTCTTAAAATCATCCCTGCATGTAACACTAATGTTAATCCAAGCAAATTAAATATATGGAGATAATTTTGTGATTCCAAGACAATATTACTTTGAGTGGTTAACCAATAATCTTGGAATTTTTGGGAAAAAGATCTTGGAGTTATTTAGCAAAATATCTTGGAGTTATTTATTATTTTCTAATTAATAGAAAAAGGTATTCAAATTTATCTATTATTTGCTAATTTTTAGCAGACGATCTTGGAGTTATTCATTAATTGCTAATTGTTAGCTGCAAACTATTCATTATTTAGGAAATTGTTGTAGCCACTATGGATTTATTAAATCCATAAGTGGGTTTATTTAGATACTTGTTATTTTCAGTTTCCATTAAATTTATGTATAAAAGAGATTAGTCTCTCCATTATTCGAGGGGAACTCTTAGAGCAATGTCCAAATGATAATGGAATAATTTGTATTGAACTTTTATTTTAATTATAGAATTATAGTTTCCATAGCGTGTGATTTAATTAATTTAATTAATTTTGCAGATTTATAGTAGACTGATTTATTTAATTAATTAATTTGTTCATTAGATTTATTGCAATCATGACATGCTTAATAATTGATTGTTGTTTAGTTATGCAGTTGAGTATTTACATAAAATTTCATTGGTTTATTCATTCCCATTACATTTTGGATTTAGTTCACATTCTTATAGGTTTTGAATAAATGTGCTTAATGCAATGATTGCATTTGTCAGATGGAGTAATAAAAGTGATCATCTTTTCAAGGACTAGAATAAGTTATTTTATTCCCTGTGATATAGATTAGTCTTTACATTCCCTTCAATTAGTTAATAGATTTTCTTTGAGCACATAGCTGGGGTCGCTTTGGGAGATAGATGATTCATACTATTAGCACCTAATTTGCAATGATACATTTTTTCTTACCTTCTCCAAATTTCTATTGGGTTAGTATGGTCTGTCCGAGTCGGTTTTGTTTTGGTTTAGTCTAGTCTATTGTCAAAATATATAGAAGTGTTTAATGAGTCTTAAAAATTGTCTTCCACAAGTCATTGTCAGGTTAAAAAAGCTAATTCATTCTATGAAAATCTTGGCTTCTCAACAATAGAGTTTTAGGTTCAAGTGTCATTACCTTTGTTTAATTTTTGAACATCTGATAGCAAATTGTCTCTATCGGAAGTTCTACATTAGAGTTAAAAGGGTAATTAAAAGTTATAGTCATTTTTCTATACAAATGCCAAGTAATCCATGCAAACCTCAGTTGATGATTTGTTTAAAAGGTTATCATTTGATTGTACATCCAAAATATAATTGTTATGTGCCCTATCAAATCATAATTAACCATTTTTCATGTCATTTTCGAAGTTCGTTAGCCCATCGCCCAATCACTGAAATGATTGTGCATTCTTGACATGGCCTCACTAAATGATAGCTATGTTATTAAAAACTAATTAATCCTTGATGTTTTCTTCTCACCTAAATTGTAACCCTATTCATTCTAATTGTCGGCATAACACAATAGAATTTTCAACTTACTGGAAATGAGTAAAGGAGGAAACTTTATATGCGTTGAAATAGAGGGTGTCAAGATTCTAGAAGCCTATTATAAGTTTTCTAACCAATTTAACTAGGATGGTTGGTTTTCTCTATGTGAGAATCTTCGAGGATCCAATCTAGAGGTCACCAGAGTGTTTGTAGAAAGATTTTATGGAAATAAGGTCGAATTTAGATATTTGACTCTGTAGGTTTCATAAGCATCCATTGAAGCTTCTACAAATATACCCATGGATGGAGAAAAATATTTTAAGAACCAAATCATTATCAATGTAGAAATCAATCATTTCTTAAATCCAAAGCATCAAAACACTGACTGGAGCCAAGGTATTCCAAGGAGCTGGCTCAAGGATGAATGAGGCAAATTATTGAAGATGGTTATGAGGTACATCACTGTGAAGGTAGATATACCATTACCTTGATGTACCACACAATATTTTTATTGCATTTCATAGGATAAAGGAAAATGAGTCATCCATTTTTCTTGTTAAACAACTTAACAAAATTTTCGGCTAGAGTTCAAGCCCATCTTGAAAACACCAAACATAGTTTTATCCACCAGAGTTTAATCAAATTATTAATCATGGAGGAGTTGAAAAAAACACAAAGGAATCAACAACATTTCTTGTCTGTTTTTAAAGAAGAAATTCATGAACCTCAAGAAACATAAGCAGATACCCCCGTTGAAAGGATTAAAATTCACAAAAACCCTAGAAGTATGGTTATTGGGTCTTCCTCTGCAGAACATGAGATAAAATCATTTACAAGGATGAATAGGAGTGCAACAAGAAATGTTTCCTTTGAAGAAAATAACACATCAAAAGATGTAGTAGAACCCATCCTAGAGAAGAGAAGTTCATCTCATGAGGTTAAAATGGTTTATAACAGGAAAATGATAATAACAACTACTTTTGATTCAAAAACTACAGAGCCAATCATTGAGAGACCTTCCAATAACATATCAATTAAAAAAGTATCTAGGAAATCCTCTCATAAATCTAAACAAAAAGAACCAAAGGATCATGTGTCTAGAAGACCATACACTTTTTTGACCAATAAACTGAGATTAAATGAAAAATCGATTGCAGACCCTTATTTAAAGAACACGTTCCTCGCCATATGGGATGATTCATAGGGATCCTTGCAAGAGGATGAGGAAAGAAAAAGAGAGATCGGTCTTCCTAAGCCTATTCCAGACAAGATGAAGAATAATAAGAATAAGAGATCAAAGAAGATATAATAGAGAACTCCTCAACCTGAAGAACTCAATCAATCCTTGGAGTTGGGAGATTTGGAACCTCAAAGTTACAAAACAATTGAAGAAAATGTACATGATGGACCTGAAATAACTACATAATAACATGTGGTTTCATATCAACCAAGTTAAGATAAAAATATCATAAACTTACCATATTCATAAAGTGAAGACTCTAAACCAAAAAAGTATGAACATAACAAGGAGGTGCTAGTACAAGAACCATTCGCAACAACACAACCAAGCAACAAAGGGGAAAACACGATATATATATGATTCAAAAGAAAATGAAGAATTTTAAGAGCTTGACCAAGCACCTCAGACATGAGAATGCTATGTTGAAAAAGTAGAGTAAAAAGGTCATGAAAAATAAGAGTAAAAAGATCATGAAAAATAAGGACAAACTAGCTATCAAACATAATAAGTTGTGTTCTTAGGCTTAGAAGATATACCAAAATAATAATAAGTTGTTTAGATAGGGAAAGAAATTGAAAAGAAAGTGGTTGCAAGAGAAACTCAGAAACCAAGACAAGGACAATCTCAAATTACTTGCATAAGCTATTCAACATGTTCTATAAGGAGCAGTACAAAGACTTCAAATGGTAAGTACCAAATGTTATCAAGGGATTTCATCAATATAAAAAAGTAATTTTGGAAAAGGATATGTCTCTAGTAGGTGGTTCAAAATTTTAAAGAATGAATTTCCAGTAGTTACTTCTATACAAGAAAATTAAAAAACTCTACCGGAACTTCTAAGAATGACAATTTCTCATTATTTTGTGAATTCTGAATATGCAACATATCTAGAAAGTAGTTGATCCTATTGACAACCCTCATTTGTATGTTTATCTACCTTCTAGACTCTGTTATGTTACAAATATGAGATCAAGATATAATATAGGAGATGGTCAAAGGGAAAGTTTAAGAAGTGGATCTGGAACTAAAAAATAGATTTCATGCTCTAAATCAAGAAATCCAATGACAATATTAATAGATACTATTTCTATTTCTAAGTTAGATTCTGATCCATAAATTTTGGATCTTAGATCTATTTTTGAATTGATTTTGTATATATAAAGGAAAAAATTAAAACTGAAGAGAGGTTTGAGTTTTGGGTTTAGGCAATTGGTTGTAAAGACATATCTTATATGCATAACTGTAGAATTAATGAATAAGTTTCATTACTGAAGAAATCTTGTGAGTTTAATATCATATTATGTCTCTTGTGTTCAGTACCTTTTTCTTTCTTATTTGAATGAGATGATTATTGATGTAACTTACATTAATGGTCTATGAATTATAGATTCTTGAACAATAATCCTTGCCGTGATTGCCTATATTTCATAAGTTTCATTCAAATGTTTCAGTTCATAATTATAAATCTTTTATGGTTATAGAATATTCAACCTTGTGAATATATTAATTGAAAAAATTGTGAGATTGATATATTTAGATGTGCGATTATCCTTTCTTCCCTCTTTCACTTATTTGATTCAAAGTGTCTGAATATTGATCTCATTTTCCTTTAATCCATGAGATGTGATAGATGATTTTGAGAGTTATCCTTGAATTAAATATCCCTATCCCAATTACTTGATACACCAACCAAAATACAAACTATTATCTTTTGAGGTTCCTAGGATTTTCTCTATTGCATTCAAAAGAAAACTCTAGGAGCTAACACATACTCCTGACACTTGCAACATGTGTGTTTCTTTTCAAGCAAGTGTGTGTTCCTAGAATTCAATTTTTGGGGTTTCTTCAGGAGATAGTTGAGTCATACTTCTAATACTTGAAACCTGTGTATTTATTTTCAAGAATGTGTGTGTTATAAGAATTAGATTGTTGGGGTTTCTTTAGGAGAAAATTGATCCATACTCCTGATACCTACAACTGGTGTTTTTCATTTTCCAACATGTTTGTTTCCTTTCCGAAACATGTGAATTTGTTTACTTCAAATAGCTTTAAAACCTTTCCAAGTTTGTGAACTTTCAATACTCTCCCTGCAAAGGTAATCATTGACACTATGACTACAACACATAGAAATAATAGTTGTTCTAGCATATACATTGCACAACAGTTCACAAGTTTCATACGATCCCCAGATTGATAATTGAATGCACAATATTTCTAACTGTATTCTTGATAATTTGGGGAGGATATTAAAAAGAACAGTCATTTTTTGTGTCATTGTCAAGGAATTGTCAATGGTGCAATATTCTTTCTAGTATCAATTTCGTCTATTTTTTTTTGTTGATAAGTGTGCATTTAAATTATTTTCTAGCATGTGTTTCCTTTCAGATAGTGAGGTATATTTCATTTTTATAATTGTAGAATAAAAGGAAAGAACCACCAAAAAACCCAATGCAGTAAGAGACGATCATTGTACTAATCTCTTTTTCAAGTCAGGAAGAAGGTTAAAGTAGGTTATAGGTGATACCATGATTGTTGCAACATTGGACGTGTTGTTGCAACATTGGATGTGATGTTGCAACATCCATGGTTGAATTTTTTTCTGACACCCATGGTTTACCATTGTCACAAATTCAAGTACAGTAGATTCATGTCACTATTTTGTGTTGTTGTTATATCAGTTGGGACAATGATGGATGCACCAAAAATGTTGATCAAGTGGTACAATGGAAAGCAGGAGAGGAAAAAAATGAAAAAGTCTATCTCACCTAATGATAAATACTCTTGTTAGCATGAAGACCAATCAGATTAAATTCCAAAGGATCAATATGAATTCTTGAGGAAGTTGGGAAGAGGAAGAAGACATTGGTGAATGAGAATTTTACTGAAGAAAGTGCAAGGGGAATTATAAACCTTCCAGATTGAATATTAGGTATGGTTAATTTCCATTATTTCCATCATAATATATAATTTCATGGGTTGATTGGGTTCTTAATTTCATCTTCTTCATAGTCCATCCATGTCCAATCTTTTATTGTTTTCACTCTTTCCATCTTCTCCACTTTATCTTTCTTCCCCTTTTGTCTCTTACATGATTTCTCTTCCTCATTTTATTTATGGAATCCTTTTTTTCTATGATCTCCTTTCCCTCCCATTCTACCTATTTAACCTTTATTTTTCATCATAGATTTATTCTACCCATACATGGTCTCTTTGGTCTTAATCATAATGAAAAATACATGATTGGTCAATAACTTGATGATGGTTGTAGTTGTCATTCAAATTTTCACAACCCTCATCATACAAGAATCCCAATTTCATAAACCAAATGTGGAATTTATTTCATGGATAATGAGACAACCAATGGATTCTCTCAAATTCTCATGGTGGTTATGTCAGGCTCTCATTGTATCACTCTCATCGCCACGTTTTTTGAACAAAATACTTGATCTCCCTTTTACTCTTGATTTTGGGTGTATACTTTTCTCATTTTCTACAAATATACAATTTTTGGTGTGAGTGTGTTTTAAATTAAGGATTACATGGCTAAAAAAAATAAATCACTCATACCTAGATCGCCATTTGGAATAAATATCTTCTTGAATGGACTTTTTGTGGCAATTAAATCATTGACCTTACGAAAAACAAAGATGGGACATTCTTGTTTTGGGGGATCATATGGGATCATTTTTAAAACCTGTTTCTACATAAATTATCCCTTGAAATATATTTCCTAAACCATCTTGAAATTTTCAATTTTGATATCAAACGAATAAATTGTGGCCAAAATACATACTAGGTGTCAAATAGGAAATTTCGGGGCAGAGTTGGGATAGTCAGTTTTTGGGAGACTTGATGGATATATATTTCAAATTGTTTCTAAGGGATATTATATTGTGAATATATTTTATAATTCAAGTGTAATCACTTCATATCGATATCGTATGAGAAGGTTATTCCTAAAATACTAACCACCTATCTTAAACATGCACCCATGAAACTTTGTTCATAAGTTGTTCATTGGCATATTTGACCCATCAATTCTTATTTTCTTAAAAACATGTTTCTATTGGGGGTGCACACATTATTATTATTTCATATCCAATTGGAATCATTTTGATCTGTTTTTAAATGAAAACGTTATATTCAAAATAGTCATTGTTGGTCTCGACGGGAATTCAAGAACAACTATGTCTTGCAGGTTGTTCTTAAGTAGATTTGGCATAACATCATATGGAATTTTTAAAACTTGATTCTACTAGAGATACAAATATGAATTTAGTTTCATTTGGATTTGGAATCACTTCTATCTGGACTTGAACAAATATTTTATCAACAAAATACCATTGGGTAGTCTAGCTGGCCAACACTTAACAAGTAAAAAGTGAATTTTGTTTTTCTTATTATACCTCAGATTTGTTTCATGAGCATTGTTTGTCATTTTTTTGCGTATTTATTGAATGAAGAGAGATTTATCACCTTACTTCTTCCATGGTCTCATGTTTTATTGCAGGTAAGTGCTAATGTTTTTGCAGGTACCAGGAAGACTATGGAAGTAAATTCATGCACAAGTTATTCTTGAAGACAAAATTTAATGAAAAAAGGGGAATAAACTCTAGATATCCTTCATATCCATTTATGAGCCTATCGTTGTCTATAATTACATTTTTTACAGTGCCACTACATGTTGCTACATGTTGTTGTTACAATTCTACTACATGATATTGCTATTATTGCCTTATTGTTGCACTACTTCCCCAACTTTTTCATCAAAGTTGCATATGGATCAAAGAAATATAAAATTGGAGAATTGATTTGAATATAAAGAGAAGTCCAATAGCCTAGAAATCAAGATCCATCACAATGTTTCCCACATCCTTGCTGCAAATGAAGCCTTTCACAAGACCTAGTATTTATTTTTCCCATTCATCAGTACCATGGTATGCCTATTGCATGTTGAAGATCATTCCTTTTTTATGTGGTTTCCCTTGAATATCAAACGTTTCCACTATTATTAATTCACAACTTCAGCCTCATCGATTTCTACTTCCTTCTCCAACCATCCCTAACCCATGCAATAAAGTGACTTGGATCACTTACAATGTTGAATCACCTTGTTATCATATTCCCTTCATTAATAAATTTGATGGTGAAAACCTATCTCAGGTGCCATCAGACCTTGGATTTCTTGAAAACTAGCTTGTTAGTGGGAACTCCTTAGAAATAAAAATTCTTGACTATGAAAACCCTCTGGGTGTAGTTAGATAGATCTTGTTGGAAAACCAACTTGTTGGCGGACAATGTTTGCAAATAAAATAAAAAATAAAAATTCCAGCAAGGTTTCTCTCTGAATAAATACCTCCAAGTTGCATTTCTCCATCATAAGATTGTTCTAGATCTTAGTCTACAACTCATATTTTTCTCCAAAGTTCCAAGCTTCACACCTATGTTTCTTACAAACTCTATTACATTATGTTGGACCATATCAGATCTCTTGCCTCTCAGAATAATTTCTTAAACAATATGGACTTCTTAGGTAAGTCCAGGTATGCTTTGTTTTATTTCATTTAAACTAATTTTATTAGATGCTATGGATTTTTTATTTGGAAGGACACTTAGGCATCTTTCCTACTTGCTCATGTCTTTACATTTCTCTAGGGTGGACAATCTCTTTAGTTTGGGGGGGAATACAATCACCTTTACATTACATAACATTCATTGAACATATTATCCATCTCCACTTCAATATCCATGCATGACAAGGATTCAACGTTGCCAATAATAAAAGGCTTTGTTGTTGTTATAAAAGAACCAACAATAAGAACAATAAAATACTTTGATGCTACCACAAAAGAACCAGTTGTAAGAATAAAAAATGGACTTGTTTCTACCACACAAGAACCAACAATAAAAGAAATAGAAGGGATTGTTGTTTCTCCACAAGAACCTACAACAAAAAAATAAAAAGTTGAAAGGGACAACCAACATTTACAATACCATATATTTATTTCTTGATCCATGATAATTTGCAGGCACACTACATTAAAATATGGTTTTGAGTAGCATATTTTCCAAGTAGATCGTATCCCATGTGCAGACTTTGTGTCACGAGTTATGATTTATTGTTGCTATTCTGGTTATAATACTATTGTTGTTACTCTTTTTTACATTACGTGCATAAATTGATTTGTTTATATCTTGAGACATGTGCATCATATGCTCATGTTTTTTGTTTAGGAGAAGCAATAAAATAGGACAAGAATTCTTTCAAACTTTCATAGAAAAGAAGTTTGTAATTTGAAAGAAAATTTCTAAAGAAGATTGGTGCTACTCCTACAACACTCTTGCTGCAACTCGCCTGCAACAACTTATTTTCTTATATATTAAGGGTCGTGAATCATATCATTGTGATTTTCTATGGGATAAACACAACCACTAAACATATCCTTAATTCAAAGAACCCTCTACATGAAATAACAATTTTTCAAATCAACTTGAACTCCCTATGTGGGTTTTCTGCAACTCCTTGTGTGGGTTTGCTACAACTCTTTGTGCAAGTTTGCTGCAACTCTATCATATTTGTTGCAAGATTTGTAGAATTGTTTCAGGATGCTAATGATGATTTTGAAGGATGCTTCTTGAAAACCAATAGCAAGCAAGTTATTAACGACAAAATGAAAAAAATATGTTAACAACAGAGGAGGGTATACAATAGAAAAAAAGAAGTGTCCCTATAGTTTGGATAATACAGAGGTATTGGTTTACATGCGTACATGCAACATTTTTCAGTTTGGGGGAGATGACGGGCTCTAGGAATGACATCTTTTTATACCATCTTTTCCCTACTTTTAACCCCTTTTCGCTTACCTAGACTTGTGTCAATCCATTATTGTGAAGGATTTAGAATTAATGTGTCTACATTACATTTATTTAGTACTTCATATTAATTTATGATTAAACATTAGAAAAATATCATATTTTCATTTGTCTTTGAGTTAATTTTCAAAGACGATGTGTTAGATAAGTTTTCTTGTAGATTGTGATATCGCCATAGGATGTATTTTGGTTCCCACTATTGCAAATATCTACTGCTAGTTGTTGCAACTCTGGAGTCATGCAAATCTATCTTGACAACTCCTGCAACTCTGGAGTGTTGCAAATCTAGCTCGACAACTACTGCAACTCTAGAGTGCTGTAACACAATTGTTGTAACTCTAGATTGACAGTCGTTGCAACTTTGTAGTGTTGCAACACAACTACTAGAACTTTGGCTCGAAAGCTGCTGAAAATATGGCTGGAAAACTGCTTTAACTCTAGAGTGTTGTAACACAACTACTGCAACTCAGTTGTTGTAACTCCCATGCAGTTGTTGAAACTCTAACACAGTTGTTGCAATTCCCACACAGTTGTTGCAACTCACCAGATAACTATTATACACTGCAACTCATTGTTGCCATTCCTTACATTGATTGTTGCAACTTGCCATGGAACTATTCTACGATGCAACTCACCAGGGAAATATTAAATGCTACAACTCGTTGCTGCAACTCCTTACAACAATTGTTGAAACTCCTTACAACGGTTTCTGCAACTCCTTACAATAGTTGTTGCAACTTGACAGGGAACTATTCTGCACTCTAACTCATCCAATGAACCTTGATCCATCATAATCGTGATTCAAAATCATAACCTTGAGCCATTGAAACCATGAGCCATGTTGTTACTACTCTACATGACAATTATGGATCCATGCAACAATAATGTTAACCCAAGCAAATTAAAGATATGGAGATAATTTTGTGATTCCAAGACAAAATATTAGTTTGAGTGGTTAACCAAGAATTTTGTAATTCTTGGGCAAAAGATCTTGGAGTCATTTATTATTTGCTAATTGTTAGCAAGATATCTTGGAAGTTATCTATTATTTGCTAATTGTTAGCAAAAGATCTTGGAGTTAATCATTAATTGTTAATTGTTATCTCGAAACTATTCATTATTTAGGAAATTGTTGTAACCACTGTGGAATTATTAAATCCATAAGTGGGTTTATTTATATACTCATTATTTCTAGTTTCCATTAAATCTATGTATAAAAGAGAGCATTGTTTCCATTATTTCGGGGGGGGACTCTTAGAGTATGGTCTGAATGATGATGCAATAATTTATATTGAGCTTTTATTTTAATTATAGACTCATAGTTTCCATAGTGTGTGATTTAATTTATTTTGTAGATTTATAGTACACTGATTTATTTATTTTATTTTATTGTTCATTAGATTTATCGCAATCATGACATGCTTAATTGCTAATTGTTATTTAAATTATGTAGTTGATTATTCATGTAGAATTGCATTTGTTTATTCATTCCCATTACATTTCAGATTTAGTTTGCATTCATGTAGGTTTTGAATAAATATGCTTAACGCAATGATTGCATTTGTCGGTGTGAGTAATAGAAGTGATAATTTTGGCAAGAATTAGAATAAGTTATTTTCTTCCATGCGATCTAGATTAGTCTTTACATTCCCTGCAATTAGTTAATGGATTTTCTTTCAGCACATAGCGGAGATCGCTTTGGGAAATAGTTGATTCATACTCCCAATACCTACAGCTTGTGTGCTTCTTTTCAAGTAAGTGTGTGTTTCTAGAATTAGCTTGTTAGGGTCACTTTGGGCGATAGTTGATTCATACTCATGATACCTGCAACTTGTGTGTTTTATTTTCAAGCAAGTGTGTTTTCCTAGAATTAGATTGTTGGGGTTGTTTTGGGAGACAGTTGATTCATACTCATGGTACCTGCAACTGGTGTGTTTCATTTTCCAACATGTTTGATCCCTTTTTAGAACGTTTGAATTTTATTTCTTGCAAATAGATTTAGAACCTTGTCAAGTTTGTGAATTGTTCATACTCTCCTTGCAAAGGTAATCATTGACACTATTGACACGAAGATTAAATTTTTCCACCCTTTAAAAATGAAGCTTCATCTT
>CBVK0100275091.1:0-14432 GCA_900067695.1 Picea abies
GGGTGAACAGAAGATTAAAGATGGTAAATGCCCATACTATGAAATTGGGGGTGAATTAAACTTTAAACCTTGATTTAAACCAAATGGGAGGGATAATTTCTACCAGAAACTCCCATATTCCTGGAATTGGGCGAATGAAATCTTGAAGCTCCAATTTTCAAGGGCTAAATTTTGTTTTTCTTCTCTCTCCCTTCTAAAAACCTGGGCTAAACCTACATACATTTTTTTCTTTTAAAATAAACTATGGGCGAATGAAAAAAGTTTTTAAAAACCATTGTAATACAAAAAATCGCCCAACAAAAATTTGGAGGCCCCTTAATTTCGCCCATGAGCGAAATTTCGCCCCTAAAATCATCCTTTCCTCTCATAATATTTTTTTAAACAATATGGACTTCTTAGGTAAGTGCATGTATGCTTTGTTTTATTTTATTTAAACTAATTTCATTAGATGCTATGGATTTTCTATTTGGAAAGACACTTAGGCATATGTCTTACTTTCTCATGTCTTTCCATTTATCTAGGGTGGACAATCTCTTTAGTTTGGGGGGGAGAATACAATCACCTTTACATTCCATAACATTCATTCACCATCTTATCCATCTCCACTTCAATATCCATGCATGACGAGGCTTCAACATTTCCAATAATAAAAGGCCTTGATGTTGTTATACAGGAACCAACAATAAGAAAAATAAAAGACCTTGATGCTACCACACAAGAACTAGTTGTAAGAAAAAAAGGGCCTTTTTTCTACCACACAATAACCAACAATAAAAGAAACATAAGGTATTGTTGTTTCTCCACAAGAACCTACAACAAAAAAATAAACAGTTGAAAGGGACAACCAACATTTACTAATACCATATCTTTATTGCTTGATTCGTGAGAATTTGTAGACACACTACATTAAAATATGATTTTGAGTAGCATATCTTCCAAGTAGATCATATCTCATGTGTAGACTTTGTGTCATGAGTTATGATTTATTGTTTCTATTCTGGTTATAATACTATTGTTGTTACTCTTTTTTTACATTATGTGCATAAATTGATTTGTTTATATATTGAGATATGTGCATCAAATGGTCATGTTTTTTGGTCAAGAGAAGCAATAAAATAGGACAAGAACTATTTCTATATTTCACAGAAAAGTTGTTTGTAATTTTGTTACACGTCAAAATTCCTCACTTTGATATTTTCACATTTTCATTATCGCAAGTGTCGCACTTTTGTCACAAGTGTCGTAAATGTCACATTTTCATTCTACATGTGTCACATTGTGAATGATACCATGGAAACACTCGATACATCCTCTATAACATGTTGGAAGCAGAAGCCACATCATTTGATAGGTGAAACAAAATGTTTTTCTATGAGAACTGGTCGTCTTCACAAATGTTTGGAATATCAACGCTTCCCTACTCATATGCAGGGAGCACTAGTGCTCTCTCTCTATCTAGCAGGGAGAGTTGTAGCGCTCTGTTTCCCATTGTGAAGAAGCGTCGATTGGTTGAGAAAATCTTGGGAAGAAATCCCCCTTTTCTCTAAGGACAACTAGAGATGATTCAAGTTGGTTTGGCTTGAATCTAACCCTTAGGATGCATGTAAGGGAGATGCCACAACTAATGGAGTCATATCCTCAACTAATCCAAAATATAACCAAGATGTTTGAGCCTCTCAAAACCTATAAATGAAGGAATTCCCATGCTGAACAAAGGAGGAAAATGATCAACAAAAGTATTGTCATTCTGATCATGGATATTTTGAGAAAGAGGTTGGACGAGGAGGATTTGGAGAAGTTGTTGCAATACCATCCATGATTGTAAGTGTTACTTTCAATTTCTTATCAATATACTTGGTTTATTCCCTTCTAGTTTGTGTATCTCACATATGCTTGTCTATTATAGATGAATTTGTTTAACCCAATATGGTAGAGTAGGAGTTTACTTGTTTTCCTTTGATGTCCATAGTCTTGTAGGTAACAAGTTGTGTGAAAGAGTTTGGACATCAATCTCGCATTGGAGCAACGAGGAAAAACATTAGAAATAGGTACGATCACCTTTTTCCCTTCTCTCTGTTTGGTTAGTTAGACAGATATCAAAGGGATGTTAGTGTCCATTTGTATCTTTCTGTCTTGGTATTAGGGGTCTAGAATCCAAGGGGATATTCACCTATCCCCAGTGGAATTATTCCATAACAAATTTGAAATAAAATTTATAAAGAAGATTGTTGCTAATAATACAACACTCTTGCTACAACTCACCTGCAACAACTTATTTTCTTATATATTGAGGGTCGTGAATCAGATCATTGTGATTTTCTATGGACATATACATTAAATTGGGATAAACACAACCACCAAAAATATCCTTAATTTAGAGTACCCTCTACATGAAATAACAATTTTTCAAATCAACTTCAACTCCCTGTGTGGGTTTGTTGCAACTCCCTATGTGGGTTTGCTACAACTCCCTGTGCAGGTTTGTTGCAACTCCATCAGATTTATTACAATCTTTCTAGAATTGTTTCAGGATGCTAATGATGATTTTGAAGGATGGTTCTTGACAACCCATAGAAAGGAAATTATTAAAAACTAAAAGAAAAAAAAATGTTAACAACATATGAGGGTATACAATTGAAAAAAAAAATGTCCCTGTAGTTTGGCTAATATAGAGGTATTGGGTTACATGAGGACATGCAACATTTTCAATTTGGGGGAGATGACGGGCGCTAGGAATGATATCTTTTTATAGTATCTTTTCCTTACTTTTAACCCCTTTTCGCTTACATAGACATGTGTCAATCCATTATTGTGAAGGATTTAGACTTAAAGTGTTTACATTACATTTCTTTAGTACTTCACATTAATTTATTATTAAACATTAGAAAAATATTGTATTTTAATTTATTTTTAAGTTAATTTGCAAATACGATGTGTAAGAAACGTTGTTTTGTAGATTGTGATATCACCATAGGATGTATTTTGGTTCCCACTATTGAAAATATCTACTTCTAGTTGTTGCAACTTTGGAGTGATGCAACTCTAATTCAACAAATCTTGCAAATATGGAGTGTTTCAAATCTGGCTCAACAACTACTACAACTCTAGAGTGTTGCAAAAAAATTGTTGTAACTCTGGCTTGATAGTTTCTACAACTTTGGAGTGTCGCAACACAACTGATGCAACTTTGGCTCGATAGTTGCCGCAACTATGGATGGAAAATTGTTACAACTCGGGAGTGTTGTAACATAACTACTGCAACTTGGTTTCTTGAACTCCCATGCAGTTGTTGAAACTCCCACACAATTGTTGCAATTCCCACACAATTGTTGCAACTCACCGGATAACTATTATACACTGCAACTCATTGTTGCAACTCCTTAAATTGATTGTTGGAAATTGCCATGGAACTATTCTACGATGCAACTCACCATGGAACTATTTTGCGCTACAACTCATTTTTGCAACTCATTACAACAATTGTTGCAACTTGTCGGGGAACTATTATGCACTGTAACACATCCAAAAACCTTTATCCATCATAATCATGATTCAACATCATAACCTTGAGCCATTGGAACCATGAGCCCCATTGCTACTACTCTACTTGACAATTATGGATCCATGCAACAATAATGTTAATCCAAGCAAATTAAAGATATGAAGACAATTTTGTGATTTCAAAACAAAATATTAGCTTGAGTGGTTAACCAAGAATCTTGGAATTCTTGGGAATTTTTTTTGGATTTATTTAGCAAAAGATCTTGGAGTTATTTATTATTTTCTAATTGTTAGCAAAATATATTGGAATTTATCTATTATTTGTTAATTTTTAGCAGAAGATCTTGTAACCACTATAGATTTATTAAATCCATAAGTGAGTTTATTTAGATACTCATAATTTCTATTTTCCATTAAATTTATGTATAAAGAGAGCACTCTCTCCATTATTCCAGAGGGGCTCTTAGAGGAATGTACGAATGAGAATGAAATAATTTATATTGAGATTTTATTTTAATTATAGAATTATAGTTTCTAGAGCATGTGATCTAATTAATTTAATTTATTTTGGAGATTTATAGTAGACTGATTTATTTATTTAATTAATTTGTTCATTAGATTTATTGAAATCATAGCATGTTTAATCATTAATTGTTATTTAAATTACGCAATTGATTATTTGCATAGAATTGCATTTTTTTTATTCATTCCCACTAAATTTCATATTTAGTTTGCATTCCTGTGCATTTTGAATAAATGTGCTTAACACAATGATTGCATTTGTTAGTCAGAGTAATATAAATGATCATCTTGGTAAGGATTAGAATAATTTATTTTCTTCTGTGTGATCTAGATTAATATTTGCATTCTTTGCGATTAGTTAATAGATTTTCTTTCAACACATATTTGGGGTCGCTTTAGGAGATACTTCATTCATACACCAAATACCTGCAAATTGTGTGTTTCTTTTCAAGCAAGTGTGTGTTCCTAGAATTAGATTGTTGGGGTTGCTTCAGGAGACATTTGATTCATACTCCTCATACCTACATCCTGTCTGTTTATTTTCAACGGAGTGTGTGTTCCTAGAATTAGATTTTTTGGGTTGCTTTGGGAGATTTTATTCATACTCCTGGTACCTGCAGCTGGTGTGTTTCATTTTCTAGCATGTTTGTTTCCTTTTCAGAACGTGTGAATTTTATTTCCTGCAAATAGATTTAGAACCTTGCCAAGTTTGTGAATTGTCCATAGTCTCCCTCCAAAGGTAATCATTGACACTATGACTATAACACATATAAATAATAATTGTTCCTAAATATACAATGCATGATAGTTCACAAGTTCCATATGAGCCACATATTGATAATTAAATGCATAGTCTTTTTAACTATAATCTTGAGAAATACCAAAGATTGTGTTGACATGTTACTTACACTCCCATACCAACAGTCCCAGAATGTTGTTTATCATGCCAAACTCCATAAATACCACCTGCAACATGAGGTACGCACCTGTGCACTTACCTCCTCTACTTCTCACTCCACATAATCTCTGATTGGAAAAGTGGCCATTAAGCAAGTAACTATGAACAAATATGTTTCCTTATGTTTGGTTCACCACATTAAACCAAACCAACTGACCAACCCAACAGCTCGGGACATGGCTCCCCCGCTCCCGAAAGTTGTTAATTCCTTCCCCCAACCCACGATACTACCCTCCTCTTTCTCTATTGAGAACACCATTGATCTCCTTCCAGAAGCCTCTTTTCCCAATGTTCCTTCATACTATCTCTCTCCCCAAGAGGCTGATGTGATAGCACGCCAACCTAACCAACTTCTGAATTCAAGCCCTACTCCACCTTTATCTTTGCCTTGTGCATCTCCAACATTTCTTATGGAAAAAAAGGTTTTTGTTCTGGTAGTATCCCCCAACATGCTATGCACTCCAACATAATTTCCAACATATTATAACACTTTTCCTTGCAGTTCCTCTTTTTCCAAACAGATTATTGAAAGATAAAATATTAAAAAAGCAGTATAACATGGCTAAATCATCTGTAGAGGCATCCCTTCTTAGTTGGAGCAATTAACCAGATAGGAGGTGTTGGAAACACCCATTGTTCTTCAAGGGAGCTTGTATTTAAAGTAAGTGTGGAGGAAGATAATGAAGCTCTAGCAGATCAGTGCCGAGTGGATGAGTATATGGTCAAGATGCCCCTTACTCTCACTCTTTCAGGGTCTACACAATTACAACAAGAGAAAAACTCATCTTAATTTTCTACACACACTTTCGCTTAGTGACATATTCAAGTAGCCATTGCATTAGAAGCTACACCAGAGCGTGCAAAACAAAGGCCTCATAAAATTCACATGACATTGTTCTTTCACCTGGAAGCTCGTGTGTGGCTCTTGTAGGAGAAGCATTGATTCATAGGAAAACATTGTCAGCTACGCCCACTGAGATATGATCTCAACACAATTCGAGAAAGCATTGGAGAGAATACTGTGAAAATTTCTTCATTTGTTGGTAGAAGCGGGGATGCTTCCGTATCTAAATTGGGAGGAATTGGGCCACCAAGAAGGACGTTCACATTCCTTCGCCAACCAGTAGAAGAGAATTAGCATATTGTTAGTAATTACTATTGTAATATTCCCTCGCCAATCGAGTTGAGCATGGTTTTTCCTAATAAATAATTAATTAACGTGTTAGTTCGTCAGAGAGTAAACTAATAAAAAGTGAAACAACGTGTTTCATCCATAGATAAAAGTAGCAAGTTTATTGTTGTGGTTGTAAACAAAAATTGCCCAATTTGTTAAAAAGGGTGTATTCTTGCTTAAATACAACTAATGGTCATTTACTTCTTACTTTCAATGGTTTTTCTCTTTCATTCTCTATGTATTTTTGTATTGTGTAACATTTTATTCTTGTGTTCTAGTCTAATATGTTGTTGCATTTTCAATTTTGCATATAGAATTGCGGATCGGTATCACAGTAAAAATAATATTATGCAATACATAATTAAGTCTAGATATACACTTCTCAAATGTTTATGTGAGTGATTCCAAATAGTTACTAAGCACTGAGTGACTAAAATGACTAAAATTGAATTTTTAAATGCCTAAGACCAAAAATATATGTGACATTACATGTTTGGACAAAAAATCTTAAATAAAGACTACCACCAATTTTAAAATAAAATAATTATAATTATAATATATTTATAATCTTTATTAATAACATTAAGATTGAAAAGAATATTTAAACATTCCTGTTCGTTCAAGAATATACTAGTCCAGATATCTAGATATGTGGAGTATACTAATTTAAATATCATTTCATATGGAAAAAAAAAAATCATTATAAAAATAAAATATGTAAATATTTTATAACATGCGATTAGAATTTGGATATGATAATAGTTTAGATATGTAAATATAAAGAGTATATTAATTTAAATATATCATTGTATATGAAAAAAAAAATGATTTTGAAAATAAAATATGTGATTTTTTTTATAATATGTGATTGTAATTTGGATATGTAGTATTAATGAATTTTATTAATAACATTAACATGAAATCATTATTTGAATATTCTTATTTCAAAAATATACTAGTTTAGATATTTAGATATGTGGAGTATACTAATTTAGATATCATATTGAGATATCATTTTATATGGAAAAAATAAAAATAAAAATTCTATTATAAAAATATGATTATATTTTGGATATGATAGTAGTTTAAATATGTAGATATATGGAGTATATTAATTTAGATATATCATTGCATATGGAAAAATGAGAAAAATTAAATTTCTTTATGAAAATAAAATATGATCTTTTTACTATGTGATTGTAATTTGGATATGTTGTTGAGTACTGACTGTATATCGTGAGAGAGAATTTGTATAATTAATCATGGAATTGTAAGATTGTTGAGTTGAAATGTATATTTTACTACTGTATATATAATTTTGTATAAAATTGTGTCACTGTTAAGCGATCAAATTATATAAACTTTCAGTAAATATATAGGTGGATGGATATGGCAAACTCTTCCATTGAAATTGTATTAAATTTCAGTTCAAGGTTTTTGCACGGTCGAAACTATGTTGAAGTGGCCCCATCAATTCATGGTTTCTAGATGAATGACAAATTGTTTCCGGGAAAATGACAATTGGTTTAATAACTTTCATCTTGCATTTTTGCGAGCAATTTTTTTTTGAGTTATTTTTTAGTGATGTTTTTTTGGGATGCAGTTTTGAATTTATGGTTGATTTAGAAGTTTAATTTTAATGTTGTTTTTTTAGGTTGCAGTTTTGAATTTTCTGATAAATTTAGAAGAAGGGTTGGTTTAAAATGGAGTAAAACTTCGATAAAAATTTTAAATATATAAAACTTTCATCTATATCAAACTCAAACTACCCCTAAAAATCTAATCTGATAAAATTCAATTAAAAAAAATCTAATCTGATAAAACTCAAACTACCCCTAAAAATCTAATCTGATAAAATTCAATTAAAAAAAATCTAATCTGATAAAATTCAATTAAAAAAATTAGCTGAAAAACATGACTCCCTAGTTATCTTACTCGTTCTGTCAACTTCATTTCACTATCGAAGGGTTAATCATGTATATACCCTGTACACCACTGCTCTTCGATGTGCTACCATATCCCTACGAGAAGAGCAAATACATGGAGTGCAGCGAAGGCGTGCCAAATCGCGCTTCTGCTCTTCATTTGCGTAAGATATGACATCATAAACCTCGAGATTCCACCACTCACCGTTCATTTGAGCATTCCATCTCAATAATGTTTCAGTGAAGACTTGGTCAGAGATTTTTCGCCCGTCACTTTCGGCACTCTATTTCGATAATCTTTCATTTAAACTTCGTCAGCGAGAGGGGCGAATGCATCCCTGTTCTAATTTCACAAGCAAAGAGCTAATCTTCTTCTGCAGGTAACTATGGCTCCCCATGTTTTGGTTATACCATACCCAGTTCAGGGCCACATAACTCCGCTGATACGACTCTCTGAGATGCTTTCTTCCAAAGGCATTCTTGTCACGTTCGTGAACACGGAATCCAATCATTCCAAAATGATGAATGCTCGCATTTATCACGACGGGATTTCAGTTGGTCGGAATTCAAGCATTCGTTTCGCGCAGGTATCAGACGGTCTACCGCTGGATTTTAACCGAGCAGCCAATCCTTCGGAAGTTTACCGATGTATAATGAACGAAATGAGAGATTCTGCTGAAGATCTGATACAAAATCACCTCGACACAGAAGCTTGCAAGCCCCTGTTCTCGTGTATTATCGGCAGCTCCTTTCTTAGTTGGACGTTTCTTGTCGCCAAGAAATTTGAGCTTCCTTTCGTCGCATTCTGGTCGCAGTCTGTGAGTGTATATACCATCTACAGACATCTCTCCATGATTATTTCCAACGGTCACTTTCCGCCTAGAAAAGAAGGTGCACTCTTTCTCCTCCCTTTTGAATTGAAACTTGATTTAGGTGTTTTGAAATATAACGAGCAACGTCTTTCTTTTTACAGATCCCAAGGACACGATTGACTACATTCAGGGTCTTCCTCCATTGCAGCCCGAAGATCTGCCTTCAGATATACAGATAGGAGACACGTCTAGTGACCTCCATAGACTTGTTGTGCAACAGCTCCCTTTACTAGAGGAGACAGAGTGGGTTATCGGAAACACAGTCTATGAACTCGAAAGAGAAGCAACCGATGCAGTTCGAGAAACAGCAGCTCCCATCTACTCACTCGGCCCGTTTCTTCCATCAGTTTATCTTGAAGCCGAGTGCAAGTATAAGGAGATGTCAATGAATCCCACGTCATTAAGTCTGTGGGAGGAAACGGATTGTTCGAAGTGGCTGGATTCGAAGGCCAGATCGTCCGTTCTCTACGTTTCCTTCGGAAGCATGGCTCGCATGTCCAAAACTCAAGTGGGAGAGATAGCGATGGGTTTATTGGAAAGCGAGCAGACTTTCCTGTGGGTAGTCCGTCCAGGTCTGTTAGATTCTGATAAGGACGCAAATGATCATGGCGGCGTTCTACCAGACGGTTTCTTGGAGAAAACGAAAAATCAAGCTCTGGTGGTTCCGTGGTCTACTCAATTATCAGTTTTATCTCATCCTTCCGTTGGGGGTTTCTTCACCCATGGGGGGTGGAATTCAACAATGGAGAGCCTGAGTTTGGGGGTCCCAATGATGGTTTTTCCACAGGGGATTGATCAATCCACCAACAGAATGCTTGTGGTTAACCAGTGGAAGACTGGATTAAGGTTAGAGACGTGTAGGGACGATGGAGTGATAGAGCGAGGAGAGATTGCAAGAGCTGCCAAATCTCTGATGGGAAGCAAAGAAGGGGAAGAGATGAGGAGGAAGAGTAAAGAAATAAGAGAAACGATAAGGCAAGCAGTGAGTGAAGGAGGATCCTCTTGGATTAACATGCAACATTTTGTCGATTATATTGGGATCACGAGCACCCAACGAGTTGCATCAGAATTATGACGAGTGTCAAAGTCCAAAAGGAGCTGGCAAGCTATAACAGTTTTCCAAAAGCTGCTAAATATGTTATTTCTATTTCTTAAAAATATATTTCTATGTCCATTCTGAATTCTCTGATTTTCTAGAAAATAGAACGCAGCGGAGAACGGGAATTTCAAAATATGTATGGTTATTATGTATCTTTTATCTAGACTTTTAATTTTTAAGCAGAAATGCTTGAATGGTTGAATGATGATGTGAATTCCCATTGCACCATTAACTATACCATTTTGAGAAGGTCCATGACTATATACATATTATATTACAATTTATTGACTTTATTTTCTATATATATTTTTAATCAAAGTTTTATTTAAACTTTATTAAGAGGTAAAATATTAACCTGCTTTGTTAAAAAAAGTTAAGTCACTATTGTAACTTTTATTACCCTGTCCAAATAATCAAAATTTTGGATACGTTTAAGTTAAAGCCTCCCTCGTTATGTATTCTCAAGTTATAATCATATAATAATAACAAACATAATACAAAATGATTGATCATATAATAATAACAAACATAATATAAAATGATTGATGTATAAAATATTGACCTAACCAACCAACCATGTGCATAGTGATACTAGATTGTGGTCATTAGTGGCCTAGTGAAAGTGGATCAATGTCAATGGGTATCAAGTTCCACCCATTAGTAGGTGGCATTTAGGAGCTTGGGCTATTACAAGATAACAAGTGTAAGGGTGGAAAAGCATTTGTCATGGCATGAGGGATCGACAGATAGAGTGTGTGCATGTTCTCATCATTGTCAAACTTATTGACTAGCCACGTGACTTGGCTTGTTGCCAACTTGGTTGGACCTAGTGAAGCGAGGTGAGGACAACAAACCATGCAATCTAGGCAGGCAAAATGGGTCCAAAGGGTCAAGAGAAACTCTACTCATTATACAAGGAGCCTCATGTTGATATTCAAGAAGTTGATTGAGATGTTCCATGTCTAACCATACCTTGCATGTCTGGACAATAATCTATAAGAGTAAGTCGACACACATTAAAGTGTAACATCAAACCAAGAGAAATTATGTGAAACACCATATTCGTTAAACAAATCAACATTTGATTTTTTCCATATCCACAAAAGAGATTTAGTTCTAAGCAACATCAAAGTTGTCGAAAATTCAATGGCCCAAGGTAGGTGGGCACTATGCAAGGTAGCCTATCAATTTAAGGAAGAAGAAAGATATTGTCAGCATACAACATCCACTAAGGTCTAGATAGACCAAGACAGAGAGTAGAACCAAAAGAGATGTCTTAGATTTGTTGCATGCCAACAATGTGGGCACTGTTACCCCACTCCAAGGGTGACACTTTCAGATACCCTAGTGAGGGTGTCATGTTGTTGATTGCATGAGGTTTCATGCTCATGTTCACTAGATCCAGATAGATTTCTTCATTGATCTCTATCGGATTCTTGATTATGCTAGCTCAATTGTGGTGTTGCTCACTATTGGCATAGGGGCAGACCTAGGGTTCACCTCCAAGAGTGCACCAACAAGCCCTAACTATTGGCCCTTTTGGCAACACCTGCGAAGCAGATGCAGTCTCACCAGAAGTATTTATGAGGGGGTTGCAGGACAGGGATGTCTACAACCAAAGGGAATATCAAGTGGATCTAACACAAGAACGACAAGCGTTCATATATCACTTATCAGCTTCGATCTATTCTGCACATCTACTTATCAGATCTAAAACATTAATGCAATCAAAGTATATCAATGACAGAGATAAAATACCAATCATAGACAACACAAAATATATGTGGTTCACCCTCTCTCTAGGGCTATGTCCACAGAACTGTGCTATAATATATTAAGATAAAGAATATAGTTCTTGTCTGTGCTCTTAGCTAGCAAATCTTCTTTCTTCTCTTCTCTTTCTCTCCCCTCCCTGCACACCCAGCTGCAGGGTTGATCTTTGCACCCAGCTAAAGATCTTGCAATACTAGAAGGCTCTCGCACTCAGCGCTTCTCTCTCACACACTACTACTTGCTTGATCACACAACGACAAAGACAACAACAATAATCATAACACCAACCCATCTGAGGTACTTTAGACCTCTTTTTATACATTACAATAGCTCACTGACATCCTTAGGCCAAAACCTAGGTGTGCAAAACCCTAGGTGTCTAAAACCCTAGGTCAACTTGACCCGAGTTTTCAAGGTTTCGCCAGCCTGTCTTTCCTTCCTTCTCGTGTGGTGCTCCAAATCATCCAACAATGGCTTTTCCTTCTTGTTGAGTTGTCCACGATCCTTCTTTATTGCTTATCTATCATCCCTGATCTCCTCATTCAATGACTTACTTCGCTCCGTCTTTTCTGCTCTTTTGCTCACTTCGACCTAGTAACCGTCATTGTGTCTTCCACGAAGTTCGCATTCTCCCTTTTGTTCCTTGATCTTCGCATACTTCCATAACCAAGGGCCAATAGGCCCCCAACACTCATCTATGACTCGTCTTGAGGCACTTCAGACTTGGTCTTTCTCTTTTACTTTGACTTTTGACTGCATAGTGTAGCCTCTACTTTCTTCTTTATGCCTCCTCTTTTTCCCTTGTGAAAACTATCTTTTCTATGTCTGGCGCCTAGTTTCAACTGCACCTGGTGCCTAGACCCTTTTCTTCATGCTTTTACTGAGAGTTGTGAGGCAGCGGGTTGTCATAGTACAATTTCAACTGGCTCCCATTCACTAAACCTTCCTTCCACTCCCCATTCAGAGTCTTCAATTGCCCATCTCCTCTTTTTGTAACATAAGCGATGGGATATGGCCCTAGCCAATGCATTCTGAACTTCCCAGGATGTTTTATGAATTTGCTATCATATACCAATACTAGCTCACCTTGTTTGAATTCCTTCTTCTTGATGTGCCTCTCATGATAGGCCTTCTCTCTTTCCTTCTGTACCCACTGATGGAATCCTTCAATGAATCTTTCTTCCTCTAGTTCAACCAGCTGTGCAAGCCTATATTGAATAGCGCCTGGGTTGTCCATATCTGTAAAGGCAACAATTCTTAGGCTTGGTACCAAATATTCCATTGGAACAAAATCTTCAAGACCATATACCAACTTGAAAGGGGTTTGCATTGTTAGTTTCTTGCAAGTAGTTCTATAGGCCCATAATATTGGTGGTACTCTTAAATCGCAATCATCCCTATTCACACTGCAAATCTTGGTTATTTTTGTTTCCAAAATCTTGTTGAATGCTTCAACTGTCCCATTTGCTTGTGGATGGTACAACATGCTCCTCTGATGGTGGATTGCAAATTCTTCAGTCAGGGCTTCAACTGTCTTATTGATGAAATGTGTTCCTTGATCACTCATGTTAGCACTCTGTAATTTTCCCAAGGCTGTGATAGCAGTCACAGAGGCAAAATCAAAACCACTTCGAGTCTTGGATCTAGCCCTCCAAGACTCAGAGAGGGATCTCTCTGTTTGATATAGCTTTGTTTGAAAATAATATTAGTCTAGCTATGAAGAACATGGGTTTGTTTATGGATTTTGAGTTGGTTTGGTTAAGGCATAAAGAACCATTGGGCAACATGGAGTCAATGATAAAGATGATAGATGAATGAATAACTAAAACATGATGTAACTAGGCAAGATAATCATGCAAGTGGATTCTTTGAGCTTATAGAATGGGAAAGGAAGGAGCTTATAGAATGGGAAAGGAAGAAAATATTTGGATTCATTTCAAATGTAGAGTAGAGTACACTTGAATTATACACTTCAAACTTGGAAGAAAACATAAATATTGCATTGAGCCAGCACAGGGTGTCAAGAATAGATCCTATACGTTACCTTCTCATAGACAATACAGAAAGAAAAGTGTATGAAATAGGAAAATCATGAGTTACATGAGGGAAAAACTTCACCACTTAAACATGACACAGGAATCTAGAAACAATGTCTTTGTATTCATTCGTAAAATCATTTACAGACTGTTGATCATCTTTTTAAAACAAAAATCCTTGTTTCTATATTATCTCCCTATCTGGTACCTCCAGGTCGAACCTCTTTACATTAAAATCCTCTGAATAAATAGGATAGATCTCCCCATAAGTTTGGAGAGTTGGTTTTAACCACCTCAGCAAAAAATAACCACAAATCCCACAAAATCTGGAACTGTCTGCCATGAAAGACGGACCGGTGTTCTGCAAAAAATGGGTCCGAACAGGCATTTGTTTCTCTTCAACGACGACACCTGGGAAAACACTGAATGAGGTTATTATAGATGGGAATGTGATGGACAAAAACCTCCTTCAATTTCGCCAAAATCGTCCCCAGCTGGCCATAACAGCTCCCGCAAAATCAGGACTGTAACAGAAAAGTGAAAATCTGAAAAAAAGGGCCTCGAAGATGGCT
>CBVK0100275092.1:4970-20859 GCA_900067695.1 Picea abies
CAACTGTTAAAAGCAGAACAGTCGAGGGGGCTCAGAATCCATTGTCAGTCGTTGATCTATGTGTCGCTAGATCGACCGTCGATCCAAGCGCATTCTTTATTCTCCAGGCACAAATGCAGTATATGAGGAAAAACTTAGGCTTAATGAAGTTTTTGAGGGTCTGGTGAGCTGCTTCTCTTGCTTTTGTCACCATGGGGTTAGGAAAAAACCACGTAGCATCAAAAATCATGAATTTTCCTTTTCCTTTCCTTTCCTTGAAACTAATTTGCAGAAATGAAATATTACTTTTAAGATGAAATATACCCAGAGTGAAAAATTTCCAGTCACCAGATGATACTATGAATTATAGGGTTATAACAACTCATAAGGATCTTTGGGCATCCAAACCTACTTATGAGGTCATCAAATATGAAGCGTGCAATTGTAGTTTCACTACAGTCCTTAACTGCTCTTGATTCGGCCCATCTGGTCAAGTATTATGTTGATGTAATTATGTACCTTGCTCCTGTACGCTTTCCTGGTGGGTTTATAGGTCCAGCAAAGTCAATGGCCCATTTCTCAATTGCTTGTAGGGTCAGCTGCGGTGCTAATGGAATTTCATCTCTTCTGGACGGTTTCCTGACACTTTGGCATACATAGTAGGCTCTAGAATAGTCTTTAACATCTTTGTGTAAGGTAGGCCGCCAAAGGAAAACTCTAAGAACCTTCTGTGCAGTTGCTTTCCCTGCGTAATTTCCTCCCGTGATGCCTTCATGAGCTTTTGTGAGGATCAATGGTCGTTCTGCCTCCATAACACATCTTCTGAATATCTCATCAGGTCCTATCTTGTAGAGATGTTTGACTATAAGTGAGAATTCTACAACGTGCACTACTAGTTGTTTCTTCTGAGGAATTGTGTCCTCACTAGGTACCATCCTTGTTGATAGGAACTGGACTATCTCTACAAAGTGGTCATCGATATTTCTAATGGACAGTAGTTTTGCATCTGGTAGTGTATCCTCCAAACTATTCAACTCTTCACCATGTTCCAACCTTGACAAGTGATTAGGACCTTTGTTCACTCTCCCTGGCTTTACTATGATCTCAAAAACATATTCCTGAAATAGCAGAAGCCATATGCATATCCTCCCCCCCAACACTGGCTTGTTGACTAGGTATTTCAGCGTGGAGTGGTCAGTGACCATTTTAAAGTGCCCTCCCAACATGTAGTGGCGGAACTTCTGCAACATGTATAGCATGGCCAATCCTTCTCTCTCTATAGTGGTATAATTAATTTCTTTTGTTGATAGCTTCCTGCTAGTCTAACGGGTGGTCAATGTCTCATGTTCCTGGTTGTGCTAACACAACTCCTAAAGCAATGTAAGATGCATCGACATGCACATGAAACTCCTTGGTCCAATCTAGCAAAACCAGAATGGGCACAGTAACCATTTTCTATTTCAGTGTGTCGAAGCTCTGCTGGCATTCTTCTATCCAACTAAACTGACAATCCTTCTTCAACAATTTCTTCGTGGGTGATGTAATATGAGCATAGCCCTTAATGAACTTCTTGTAGTAGCCTGTGTGTCCCAACGTAGTGCACAACTGTTTGACTATTGTAGGGGGGTGCTAGATCAACTATAATGGAAATTTTGGATGGATCTACCAAAAATCCCTGCTTGCATACAATATGACCTAACAAAACTCCAAATGGTGAAAACAAAATACATTTCTTTAGGTTCAAAGAAATTTGGCACTACCTGCATTTATCCAACATTAGCCTTAGACATTCAATATGATTCTTCAATAAACTAAAAACAGTCCAATCATCAAAATATGCTTCTAAAAATTTATGCAGAAATTCCTTGAATGCTTCGACCACCACCCTGGAAAATATGGATGGGGCATTCTTCAATCCGAATGGCATTACTCTGTATTGGTAGGATCCCCATTCTGTTGCAAATGTGGTCTTATGGTGATCTTCGTTGGCAATCCGGATCTGATGGTATCCTAAAAATCCATCTGTAAAAGAATATACTTCCTGGCCTCCCACATTATCTAACACTTTGTCAATGAATGGTGTAGGGAAGGGGTCATGCAAACAAGCATCATTCAGCTTCTTGATATCTATGCATATCCTAATCTCTCATGTCTTCTTGTCTTGTACCACCATAGGGATAATCAACTCTAACCCTTCGAAAGGTTCTATGATTCCTGCTTCCAGCATTCTGTCGATTTCAATATTCACTTTTTCATTATATTTAGGGTTCAATATGTAAGGTATGTTTGACTGGTATTTCATCTGGCTTCAGAGGGATCCTCATCTTGCCCATAGGCCCTTTAATGCCCTTTATATCAATGAACTTGGTTGGAAACAAGTCCTAATATTCATGCAATAAATTTATAATTTTGTCAATGGTAGCAACATCCCAATAATCTCTGACATTGGCAAGATTTAGTGTCTCCTCTATTCCAAAATTGAATTTTTTTATCTTGATTGGTTGTCCAATAAATGGTAACTCAACCCCTAGTCCTTCTACATCTCTTTGGCCTTCTATTTCCGCAATGTTCACCTTCCTCAGATCATCGTCTTCATCAACATTGATGTTGTAACAACCTTGTAATTTATGGATATGCATAGTCTATTCGTCCTCTTCTTGTTCCAAAGGAAGGCTAGATGGCTCCTCGAATACATTTTGTCTCACAATCTGTAATGCTTGATCTATTGAAGGATATTGACTTTCAAATAAAAAGGTAGTTACAAAATTTTGAGTTATACCTTCCCAATCTGTAGTGATGAGGCGCAACTCTTCTTGAAGGTACCGGTTCATAGGGGTGGTGTCCATTGTATTAATGAATTTGTGCACCCACTATTCTTGTGGAATGTCGCTCTAGGCCTCTTCGCAGCTTCACACATGGACTCAGGGATGATTTTAGGGGCTAAATTTTCACTCATGGGCTAATTTTCCATGTTTTTTCCAAAAACGAGATTCATTATTTTAAAAATGATTCACCCAAATTCTATAGGATAAAATTATTTTACCTTAAAAATTGCCAAAATTTTATAAAAACTATATAAAATACTTAGAAATTTGAATATTTTTACAAAAAATTGCCAGTCATTTATAGTTAGCATATGAAGGATTAGTAAGATTCACCATGGTTTCTAATTTTTAAAATAAATTTCCATCCTTAAAATCATCCTTGCACATGGTCCTTTGGGCAGCTTTGACCTGTGTACCGAACTTCACAGCCTTCCACTTGTGTTGAGAACCGTGCTATCATCAAGGTACGACACTGTACCCAATTTGTAATGTTACTTTTGTGTGCCCCCCACCATCTAGCTAGGGTTTCTCTCAGGGCCTCATCCATCACCAACAGTCTTTGTTGCATTTCTACACTCTCTTCAAAGTCCGACAAGAAGGTTTCTAAAGGATTTAGACCATCAAAGGTGGGTAAGTTACTTAATGTTGTGTGGATCTAGCGAACTTCTTTGGTTAATCTAGCACATATTCTTGTAGATACTTCATACATCTTATTCTGCTAGTTCTCTAATGCTTCTTTTGAGTCTGATGAACATGCACTATCACTTCACCATCTTAGATTCCCATCCACTGTAGGATTGATATAATCTTGTTGTCTAGTTGTTAGCTTGTATATATTTTCTAGTGCATATGCATGGTCTTCTTCTTCGATAGGTTTTGTGTACCATTGACCTTCATCTATATCTAAAGGTGCAATGACTCTAAGGCCATCTCTTTCAAAAGTCATACGTCTTTTCTTTAAATCAACCACAATGAAATTATTGAAAGCCTAATCAATTCCTAACAACACAGGGTAAGGACAACTATCATCAACTATTTCAATTACCTCAAAATCTGTAAACATTCTTACTCCTTTAATCTCCACAAGGACATGTTCTAATCTTCCAAAAGGGCTTACAGCTTGTTGATTAGCCATCCTAAGCCTGATAGGGGAATAGATCAACTTTGGTTTTCCCATCAGTGCCCAGGTTTGCTTCATCATGACATTGACCTCTGACCCTAAGTCGAGGACTACATAATATATCTCATACTCTCCTATTTGAGAATTCAAATGCAATTCCTTATTTGTCCTTCTCTTCTTACAGATTTGGTGTACTTCCCTATTCACTAAGGGGTCTATTTTTCCTAGGTCATATTGTCTGATTAAATTTTGTAACTCTTGTACAACGATTTCATTCTGAATCAACTTAATACAAGTATATAAAAATTCCATGAGCTTTCTTACCTCTTTTCCTTCTTTTGGAAAAGCACACTGATCAAATGCCAAAGGCATTCCATATTCTCTTACTTCCGATCTAGTCTTTGATGAGGAACCTTGGTCTCCTCTGAATTCTTTCCTTTCTTCCTCAAACGTTTGTCTTTCTTTCTCTGCACCAAACATTTGTGTCTTCTCTGTAGCCTTCCTAATTCCTAAATCTTCTATATTCTTCCCTTGGGTTAGTCAGTCTTTTCCTGTAACAATGCCTCCTCTAGTTATAACATCTACTCTAGGGTCTTCTCTGTGAGGTTCAACATATATGAGTTTCACTTGTGAGTTTTGCTAAAGTCCTCATCTTTCCTAAAGCTTAGCTAGCAGCACAAGACAATCTTATATAACATGTTCAAACAAGCTACAATAGCTACAAGTAGTACAAGGGTTCTGGAAATCCCTTGCGAGGTGTCCTAGTTGTGTGCATTTATAACAGATGATCTATCCTCGACCTCAACCCATTCCTCCTCCTCCTCCTCTTCCTCTAAATACACCACGAGGATTAAAGCTTCCTTTCCGAGGAGAGTTATACTACGTAGTGTTTTCTTCTTATTGTACTTCACCTTGAATCTTATATATGCCTCTCAACCTTTCATGCATGAGATCGTAAGCCCTACAATCCCTATCATCATGTGCTATGGACTTACAGAATGCACAATACAAATTTGCAGGTGTCTAAACATACTTTTTCATGTAGTAGCACTCCTCAAGGCGATGTTTGTTTCTGCATACCTCGCATGATCTGAAATTTATCTTGATCTAAAATTCAAGATCTTTAACCATTATTTGCATGTGAATTTTTAATTGTTAATCACCATTGTAATGAAAAATTAAAGAATATCCATCAAGCACATGAGCACATTAACATGTAAGCAAACCATCCATGAACAAGAATTGGTAACGGAGTTCACCAGACCCCCTAGCTATGTCTCTGGGCCACTTTCCAAATGGGAAGGATGATAGATTAAGTATTCTGAGACTTCTGAATTCTGTCTGTCATATACTGTATCAGACTTCAACAACAACTGCAAGATAAAATTCTGAGACTTTTAAGTATGAACATGAATACCTTTATGTGTATCTGAAAGATTCTGTGAGCACTTCTCTGTCTGGATGTCTGAATGCAAAAACTGAAGCTGGATCTGTAATCCTTGTGAAAAACCAATACTTTTGAGTATAAACTCAATATATTTCAAAACTGGACTCAAAATGCCCTTCTTGGCACAATTTCCAAAATTTGCCTCTGATCTGTATAGTCCGTACGGCCTCGAGATGTGTGAAAATCTAGAACCACCTCAATCTGCATGCAAAACCACCTCAATTTGCATGCAAATTCACCTCGGTCTGCATACAAAACCACCTTGGTCCACGTGAAAAACCACCTCAGTCATTGTGCAAAACCACCTCGGGTTGTGTGCCAGTCTTTGCCTACATAAAAAATCTCCCTCGAGATCCATGACCATGGCTCATTTAAATAAGGAAAACAATGGTTTAAGGAGGCATGAGCCATGGGCCATGCGCCCTCCAAAATCACCCAAACCTCGACAATTTTTAAAATTATTTCGCCACCTCTTGCCACGTCTCATGGAAGTGGCACATTGGTAGATATGGTGGTTAGGGGGGTGGAAGTCCTGGGTTCAAACCCGCGGTCTTCTCCTCTCACCGCATATGTGATATGGAATATAGTTTAACATATAGTTTTTGGTGCATTCATATGGTTGGCACGTTTATCACATATGGTATATTTTAACATATGGTTTGGGTGCGTCATATGGTTGGTGCGTTTATCACATATGGTTGAAATATGGTTATATTATATGGGCTTTGGATATATGGCATGGTTTAATAGCATTTAAATACCAAGGGGGGGCCTCGGTGTTGGCAAGGTTGAGGGCTAAGCCCTTGACCACCCCGTTTTTTCCCAACCATGGGGTCATGGTGGCCTTATTCTAAGGCCTTGTGTTCAATTCCCACAGCCTCAAATTACATTTTTTAACCATTTCCAACCATTTTTCACTATTTTAACCATCTTTGATGAAACTTCAACTGCTGATATCTTCGTCATCTGGAGGTCGCTTTTCCCGAAATGAACGCCACCGAAAATTTGTTGATGAGCTCTTCCACTTTGTAAGCTTTACTTTGCATTTTGAATACTTTAAATCTATCAAATTTTGAGATGATCCACCTGGATCAAACCTTCCCATTGGAAATCTTTTTGGTCACAAAAAGTATGAAATCATTCAGAAAATAAGTGAGGACATGTTTGTCTCACTTGTCCTATATCACCTATACATTCTTCCTGGAACCTGTACATCTAACTCAGCAATACAACAATCAACACTGCACTGACATTGTTAAGGACATTAATCACATTCTTAATCACATCTTCATTCAACATTGTCGGAACCAACCACATACCGCTGATGAGTAATATGTTGAATATAAACATTGAACCTGTGAAAGAGATTGTACCCAAACCATGCTAACTTTTAACCATAGAAACACTATCAACCAAAACATGTGCATTGTAGTGAAATGACACTTCCTTTTCATGCTTAGGATTCTTTTCTTCCTTACAATGTATAGACATAAGTGCCAAATTCCAACTTGCATTAACAACCCTTTTTAGTTGTTGTGTAGTGCCCAATGATTTGTCATTTTTGAATGAATGTGAATGAACTATGTACTCAATTCCTTCTTTAAACAAGTGATATTGATTATGTTCTCGATAGAAGATTGATTTTTGATCATATAAGTATGGACTACCCAACACAATTCCATAGATATCTAGTGGGACCACATCAAATTCAACCTCATCTACAAACTTAGATGTAATTGCAAACTTTAGATCACATTGTTATGTTACTTGTAATATTTTATCTTTTCATACCCAACCTAATGGATAAGGTTTCTTGTGTGGTTTTGTTGTTAATCCCAATTGCTTAACTACTTCTTCTGAAATAAGATTAACTTGAGATCCACTATATATGAGTGTGTCGACCTTTGTCTGTTTTGTAATCACTCTAAAATGAAACAATGCATTCCTCTTTCTATCCTTAGAATTATTATCATCTTTAGAAGTAGAAGCACATGAAGAACCAATGTTAGAATCATTGTCAACAATAGATTTACCTTTCACACCTACGATTGTTATCTTTGTTTCGTCCTCGAAATCTGATCCAAGTTCCTCAACGATAATTGTGGTTGTTTTCTTCCCCTTCCGATCCTTAAACCACTTCGGTTTCATTTCAGGATGTAGCTTCCAACACTTTTCCTCTTCATGCCCTTGCTTTTGACAATGTGAGCATGTAGGTCTCTCATCACCCTTCTTCATTGTAGCTACATGTTTAACTTTCCACTTTTCCTTGCCTTCTTTTGCCTGGACGGATAAAGCTGAAGAAACATCATGAACACTCTTCCCTTTTGACTCAATGTGAGTTTCTTGAACACATACCTCATCAAGGTTAGTTGGATTAAACATCAATATCATATGACGTAAACAACTATGCAATCCTCCTATATATTTGAGAAGAGTTTCCTGGGTGTAGAGAGGTATACCAAGTACCAATTCTCTTTTACGGAATTCTTGTGTGTATGCTTGCACACTTTGTCCCTTACCTTGCCTCAAATTCTTCCTATCCATCATAGCTTGTTGCATATACCCTAATGGATAAAATTGCTTTTTAAGTGTTGAAATGAGCTCATACCAAGAGGAAACCATTTTTCCTTTTGTGGCAAGATCCTCTTGAGATCTACTCTCCCACCAAATGAGAGCAGTCCCTCCAAGTCAGAGAGAAGCCAACTGAATTTTCATAGCATCTTCAGTAAACTTTTGAATCCTACAATAAACTTCAATTTGACGGATTAAATTGTCCAATTTTCAGCATTAAGTTCTCCATTATACATAGGTAATTCAAACTTAATATCAAGCTTTAAATGACGCATATTAAGATCAACTTTTGTTTTTTGTTTTTCAAATGGAGAAGGAATAGAACCATCAAGAAAAGATGGAGAAGTTGGTGGGGTTTTAGGAGGTTCCTCACCACCTCCTTCTTTTTTACCTTCTATATGAGATGGTCCACCTTGTTCACCTTTATTTCGATCTTGATAGAGCTCCTCTACCATTGTTTTCATTCTCATGAAAGCTTTCAGAAATTCCCCTTCAGAAGGGATAGAAGAAGTTGCTTCTTCTCCTTTTGGTGAATACATCCTTCCTCTTCTTGATCCAATCTCGGGATCAAACTCTTCAAGTTCTCCTTCACCACACTGAATCTTGGATCTTGTTAACATCAACTCACAAAGCAATGGTTAACCTCACTCTGATACCAACTTGATCTGAAATTTATCTTGATCTAAAATTCAAGATCTTTAACCATTATTTGCATGTGAATTTTTAATTGTTAATCACCATTGTAATGCAAAATTAAAGAACATCCATCAAGCACATGGGCACATTAACATGTAAGCAAACCATCCATGAACAAGAATTGGTAACAAAGTTCACCAGAACCCCTAGCTACGTCTCCTGGCCACTTTCCAAATGGGAAGGCTGTTAGATTAAGTATTCAAATGCTTACAAAGTGACTTCTGAATTTTGTCTTTCATATACAGTATCAGAATTCAACAACAGCTGCAAGATGAAATTCTGAGACTTTTAAGTATGAACATGAATACCTTTCTGTGTATCTGAAAGATTCAGTGAGCACTTTTTTGTCTAGATGCCTAAATGCAAAAAATGAAGCTGGATCTGTAATCCTTGTGAAAAACTGAGACTTTTGGGTATGAACTCGATATATTTCAGAACTGGACTCAGAATGCCCTTCTTGACACAATTCCCAAAATATGCCTCTGATTTTTATAGTCCGTATAGCCTCAGGATGCGTGCAAATCCAGAACCACCTTGATCTACGTGCAAAACCACCTCGATCTGTGTGCAAATTCACCTCAGGATGTGTGTAAAACCACCTCGGTCCACTTGAAAAACCACCTCGATCACTGTGCAAAGCCACCTCGGTTTGCGTGCCAATATCTGCCTGCATCAAAACTCTCCCTCGGTATCCATGCCCATGGCTCATTTAAATAAGGAAAATAATGGTTTAAGGAGGCATGAGTCATGGGCCATGTGCTCTCCAAAATCCCCCAAATCTCAGCAATTTTTAAAATTATTTCGCCACCTCTTGCCACGTCTCATGGTGGTGGCACATTGGTAGATATGGTGGTTAGGGGGGCGGAATTCCTGGGGTCAAACCCATGGGCTTCTCCTCTCACCGCATATGTGATATGGTATATAATTTAACATATAGTTTTTGGTGCATTCATATGGTTGGCGTGTTTATCACATATGGTATATTTTAACATATCGTTTGGGTGCATCATATGGTTGGCGCGTTTATCACATATGGTTGAAATATGGTTATATTATATGGACTTTGGATATATGGCATGGTTTAATAACATTTAAATACTAAGGGGGGGCCTCGGTGTTGGCAAGGTTGAGGGATAAGCCCTTGACCACCCCCTTTTTTCCCAACCATGGGGTCATAGTGGCCTTATTCTAAGGTCTTGAGTTCAATTCCCATAGCCCCAAATTACATTTGTTAACCATTTCCAACCATTTTTCACCATTTTAACCATCTTTGACGAAACTTCAACTGCTGATATCTTCGTCATCTGGAGGCCATTTTTCCCGAAAAGAACGTCACTGGAAAGATGTTGACGAGATCTTCCACTTTGTAAGCTTTAATTTTCATTTTGAATACTTTAACTCTATCTAATTTTGAGATGATCCACCTGGATCATCGCACCAAGGTAAGGTGACTTGCTTCAAAGGGATCGGAGCTCTAGAAGCCAAGCATTCATTGAATAGGGGACAATGTTCCTTGTCATGGCCTTCTGATCTACATATGACACATGATATGTCTTATCTTTTATCTTTTCCCTTATCTTTCTTCATATATTCGACTTGTAGAGACAAACTAGTCGGCCAACTCAAGATCTATCTCATACCTGAGCTAGATTCTCCCATAGGGGCTCATTCTAGTTTCATGGTGATCTCCAGCGCCTCAGACTACGAAGTAATATTCTGCTACATCAGATGGACTCTGATGTGTGGTAAGAGGGAAGAAATGAACCATTCTTTGTTCTAGTCATCTGGGATCTAAAAAGTCAATCAACCTGTTAAGGTTTTGAATCTCTAATCAAATTCCCAGATGGGTTCGACCACCTTCTGTTTGATCTCAATCAGCTCTGTGATACATTGTGACTCCGACTTGGATTTATTGAACTCTGAAATTAGTGCATTATTAATTTGATTCATTGGCTTAGGCCATGCAAGTCCTTGAAAAAGCTTCATGTACAAGCTCAGTGCGCGATCCCTTAGAGTGGTACTAAATTGGGTTCTTTTGACAGCTTCATTAGTGACATTTTTAATATTCCATACAGCTTCACATAGGAACCAGTGCTAATCAGGATCTTTAGATCCATACCCCCTAGAGATAGGAAGCCTCATCTCATCTTCCATAGATCTTCCTAGGGCTCCTGAATGAATATGTGGTGGACTACTATTGACAGTGCTCTAGACACTCTGGTGACTAGGATTAATTTGGTTGCTTAATACTACTGAATCAACAAGAGGGATAACAATACTTACTTCGATGGTCTGCACAGTTTATGAGGTTTCAGGTTCTTCCTGATGAAGCTCTTCAACTTTTGCTTCCTCTATCCCAGCAGGTTCTGAATGCTCCTCATCTGTCAGATCTGCCTCTTCTCCACTGTAGAAACCCTCCTCCTTGTAGTTCTTCTTAAACAGGTTTTCAAGGTGAACTTATCGGAACACTCCCACACTGTGCGTACGTCCATATTTTGTGTTTCTATCGTTGTCTGAATTCTTGAACATTAGCCTTTCTAGATCTGACCAATCTACTGTATCTTCATGATGTTCTTCTCATGCAATAACATCTTGAGTCTTAACTTCAAGAATTGTAAAAATTTTCCTCTGGGTCCCTTGAAGAAGTATCTCTTAGCTTGGTTGTATGATTTTATTCTGTCAATAACAAACTCTATGATGTACTCTCCAATGGTGCTATCAAACAAGTGATCTACTGCTTATGATACAGAGTTATCAACTCTTTTAACCTTCTTGATCAGCTCCAATGTCCAAACCACGTGAGGTCTAGATCGGATCTTGAACTGGGTATCTACTAATCTAGCTAGCCACTCATACAGCTCTTGATGGATTCCCCCAAAGAAAATTTCATGTATATTAGTAAAGATATATTTCTCCAACCAATCCTCTGAACTAAGATTAGGGTTCTTGTTGTGGGCTTCAACGAAGTCCTTTTCTTGATCCTCTATCCACTTTTGAATCTTTGTATTCGATGGAAACCACCTTGACATTCCCTCAATAAGATTTAAGTCCCAACAACGGAACCATTTGTTGGCACAGGGGCAGACCCAGGGTTCACCTCCAAGAGTGCACCAGCAAGCCCTAACTACCGACCCTTTTGGTAACACCTACGAAGCATATGCAGTCTCACCCAAAGTAGTTATGAGGGGTTTGTAGGAAAAGGATGCCTACAACCAAAAGGAATATCAAGTGGATCTAGCACAAGAACAACAGAACGTTCATATATCACTTATCAGCTTCAATCTATTCTACACATCTACTTATCAGATCTAAAACAATAATGCAATCATAGTATATCAATGACATAGATAAAATACCAATCACACATAACACAAAATATATGTGGTTCACCCTCTCGCTAGTGCTACATCCACAAAACTGTGCTATAATATATTAAGGTAAAGCATACAGTTCTTATCTGCGCTCTTAGCTAACAGATCTTATTTCTTCTCCTATCTTTCTCTCCCCTCCCTGCACACCCAGCTACAAGGTTGATCTTAGCACCCAACTGAAGATCTTACAATACCAGAAGGCTCTCGCACTTAACACTTCTCTCTCATACACTACTACTCGCTTGATCACACAATGGCAAAGACAACAACAATAATCATAACACCAACCCATCCCAGGTCCTTTAGACCTCTATTTATACTTTACAATAGATCACTGGCATCCTTAGGATGAAACCTAGGTGTCCAAAACCCTATATACCAAAACCCTAGGTCAACTTGACCCACGTTTTTAGGGCTTTGCCAACTTGTCTTTCCTTCCTTCTCGCACGGTGCTCCAAAGAATCCAATGATGGATTTTCCCACTTTCTGAGTTGTCCATGATCCTTCTTTATTTCTTATCTATCATCCATGTTCTCCTCGTTCAATGACTTAGTTCACTCCATCTTTTCTTCTCTTTTTCTCACTTCGACCAAGTACAGTCACTGTGTCTTCTGCGAAGTTTAGATTCTCCCTTTTCTTCCTTGATATTCGCATACATCCATAACCAAGGGCCAACACTCACTTTTTTCCCCACTCCTTTGATTACATATGTATTTTTGTATGGTATGATATGGTATGGTTCCCCATTTGCTTCATATGACATTCCATGTATCAAAGCATGTTTGAACTTGATGATATAACTACTTAGATTTTCATAAAGTGGTACACACATAACAACTATATTTTTCCATTTCATAAAACTATATGGTTTTACTACTTTCCTCATAGACCTTGGGGAATATGTTTTCTCTTATAAGTGCATCGTATCTTGGGTAACCTATATCACTGGGTGTTTAGGCTAGATATCTTTATCCACATTTCAGTCATGTTGACCATTTTCCACCTCCCTAGTTCATTCATTCCTTTCACATAAAATTATTATCCTGGTCATGTATGATTTTTCAAAGGTCAAAGCTAAAGGTCTGAAATAAACAAATCCATCAAGGATTTGAAGAGAAAAAATAAAATCCAATGATTAATCTTGAGAAATGACCCTCGCTACGAGGCCAAGTATCTTGTCCCTAGTTTGTATATGAATATCTAAATAAAAGAGACTTATTCTATAAACTTAACATCTAAATAAAAATGCTTAAAAGGGTAGTAAGAAATAATGCCAAGGATGAAAAATCAACGCTAAGATCCCTCTAGAAGGATATTATAAATAAAATTTCATGGCTACATGAATATAAATGAATAATTAAATGAATAATAAGACTTACAAGTGCATGTATAAGAATTTGAGGGTCATCGCATGAACACATTTTATTAAGCATTGGGATCCCTGTATACTTCTTGGACCATTCCTTGAATGGAGGAAGTAAATGTTGGACCATTTGACTTGTCTTGAACCTTTGACTTGACTTGGTTGGACCATTTATGTGGATGTTGGCACCTTTATTGAGGGACACACCTCCCTTGGAGTATATTTGGTCCTTACATGTGATTTTTATATTGTATTTGACCTCTTCTAAGAGGGTCATTGTACATTGTGAGCATATTATTGAATTATTTTATTATTGCTTGTTTTTTTCCAATGGTTTTGCTAGGAAAATAGTTTTGAAGCTCATGGTTTTACATTGTAATTGAGGATGCTTCTCACCGATAAAAAGAGATGTCCTTGTCCATTTGAAACCATTGTAGATTAATGAGAAGATGGCTATTGAGATCTATTATGTATCTATTTATCTTCTTATGAGTTTCTAGTTATTTATCAAGGGTCTGATCATTTTTCTTAGAGGTTGCTTGGAAGAACATGGCTTCTACAATGCCAACGAAATGATCAATTCTCCACTTCGAAGGGTTCAATGTAAGTTCTCTCATCTTTCCCTTTGATCATTAAATTTACTATTTCATGCATTAAGATAGGACGTCTGATGGATATTCTCTTTTGCTTGGCTTGTCTTTAAGTTTACCTTGCTTAGCTCTAGGACAGACTCATGGATAAATCCTCCCTTATATCCTTGAATAATTCATGCAAGCCCTAGGTGGTGCTTGAGGGGAAATCCTCTAGGTTCTCTTTAACACTATCCTCCTCAAACCCTAGGATTCACATAGGGGTAAAATAGTGACCCCATTGGCCCACAAAGGCACTAGTTTCACTGATTTATTTAACCACCCTAAAACTAAAAGAACAAATTCATTCTTTTTCCCTTTTTTGAGCTTCATATCTTATCTATCTAACACTATTTTTCCGCCCTCTTTTAATTTAGTTTCTTTAGTTGGCATTTAAGGGTTTTCAATATTTCCTTATTGCCTAATTGTTTTTCAAACCTTAGGTTCATATTCATACTTTATACAGGTCTTATCTACCCCATATTGCAACCCTTTTCATGCATTTCCTTGGTATGATTTCCGAAGAATAATCAGAGTGAAGGTTCTTGTTACATGAGTTGAGTGCAAATAGATGTGTTGATATAAACCATTCACTGCATCCATAGGTTTGATATATAATTCTGAATATGAATTTGGGATCACATACTTGAAATTTTCCACAACAATAGTTCTTAAATATATGATACATTGTGATCGGACCTTTGATATTGTGACAAACCTAAATCTTATTGTCATACATGCTACAACAATTACATACTTTCCTTCACATTCTAATCTAAACATATAGTTTTTTCTTTCTATTTTCTCATAGAGTTCCTATGAAAATTATCTATTTGTGCACCTGTTATCACATATTATGGTATGGGGTGTTTTCCCCATTGGTTTTGGCCCTTGGGTGGAAAATGCGATGAATGGGGTTAAAAAACCCACTAAATGGCGCTTATCCTAAGTTTGTTAGGGTTGATGTGACCATTTGGCATGTTGTGCTAAGATGCACACAAATCTGGGTAGTCAAGAGCTGAGTGCCCTAGATCAATGGTCGATGGCCATATCGGGGCCTCAACATGTGCACAAGATAAAAAGGATAGAGTGCATTGGGAAAAATAGTCGTGGTTTTTGAAGATGCTACATGTCAGCTAAAGACGTGCATCGGGCCCAAAAGAGGGGAAGTTCCAAACCACTTTTTGTAGCCCCGATATGCACATATGCACATAGTGTCATATCCCAGGCCGACAAGTGGCCATCCCTCATCACTTCTTCTCCCTCCATCGGTCTTCCACTCACCTTCCTGCCGGTACATGTCCCTTTCTCATCTCCCACCACCCATGCCACCTTGCTCCACATCGCTTCCATCCAATTATACCTCAGCTCGTTCTTGTGTAGCCCCCATGCTATCCTCAGTCTCCTCGTCCATCCACACCTGTCCACCTGGCCGTATCCCGAATGCTACTCCATATCGAGTGTACCAATCACTTCGTTGGAAACCATGTCTACCATCTGTCTTCCTCATAAGCATCCATCGCAGATCTAGAAAGAGAATGTTGAGGCTGCCACATATTACGAGTGCATAGTTGACTTGAGCCTTCCTTGACCCCAAAGAAGTAGTTATGAAGTTGGTTGGATGTGGTTGGATGTCATTTCTGCCATAAATAGAAAGCACAGGAAAGGACTATCAGTTAGTTGAATCATTAATAGGTCCATTCTGTGTTGAAAATACTAGAACAACTGAGAGGGAGGGGTGAATCAGTTGTTTATAAGCTTAAACAATTTTATGCCTTTTAAACAATTATTAAGATTTCTTCATGTGTTATCAACCAATCATACAGCATATGGACAGTAAGAGTAAAGATCATCAGTCACACATAAAATACACACAGAGACAGATTTT
>CBVK0100275118.1:0-11381 GCA_900067695.1 Picea abies
TTTGGTTCATTTGAGGTTTTTGTGTATCTCAATAGTTGAATGGGTGAAAATAGTTTAGTTTATTGTCTAACTAGAGAAATGGTTATGCCTCCATGATTCCACCAAACTAGGCTCAAGTCCAACACATCAAGTGACATTTGCAAACATTTTGAAATTTCAAATTAGAGGAAAAGACAAAAATTTTTGATCCCATCATGAATGAATTCCCATTGGGTTCCTATTATGCATATTGTTCTTCTTTTGATGTTTATGTTGATTGAACCCATCTCCTCAATGTCATGATTAAATTTGGCCAATGAGAACAAGAAACCAATACAATTGCAAATATGATTTTGGATGCCCCATGCACCATTACATTCATGATTTCTAGATAAACCAAGTCCACCAATGAAATTCTTACCAACCTCCTTGACATCTATTTTCCTATCTACAATTCAAAGAGCATGCTTGGAATAGAAATTCTTATGACTATGCAGACTACAAGTACCCCATGACGTCATTTCATCTTGACTGTTCATCCCAAATAAATGTCTGAGTCATAAGTTCCATCATGAAACAAAGTGGCGACACATCCATGAATGTCAACACATCCCAACCTATGATCATACCATCAATTTCACTTTTGAAGATGCACAACCTAAACCTATTCTACATTATGAAGAAGTTTGACCACTAGGGTGTACCTATGTGAAACTGATTGTATATGTTTCAGTGATAATGTTTAGGAATATAAAAAAGTTACTTTGTCAATGGATTTTTATGAATGTGTTTCAACGATCATGACTTGGGCATGAATGCCAATTAAAATTTATATCAAATATGAATGTTTGTACCTTGCATCCATTGAAAGTTGAGAAGTTGAAAGTTACGTTATGTTGAAATTCGAATGTTGTGTTGAAAGTTCTATCAAAAATTTTCCTGGCTTGAAAATTGGTTTGTTGTAAGTGAATAAAAATCAAGTAAATAAAAGGTTTCCAAAATTATTTTGCAAATGAACTTAATGTCAAAAAATGTTTTCCCAAAAATTAATGTCACATTATCATAATGAGAAAGTGAAATGCATCCACCAATCTCTTTCCTCTTTAGGAAGTTTTCTAGGCAAGTCTTTTCCATGGTATTCTAGGAAATTCTTTGCAAAATGACACGTTGATATATTACAATTTGAACCAAATTAAGGAACAAGGTAATTATGTTTTACAATTTTTTGTTGTTATTTAATCAATATTGAGTTTGAAAATGATTTTCATTAATTTTATGCTATTGTGTATTTTATCTAATTATAATATCGATGTTTATGTTAAAGGTCGATTGTGACAAAGTAATTGATGTAGGGTAGGAAATATACTATAATTTTTGTATGTTTCTAAGAAATATTTTGTTATTATTGTAATCCATCTTAAATATTGATTGTTTAAAAGTTTCCACCCCACTCATCATGGCGATGATTATGACTTTTTTGATGATCCTAACCCTTTCACATCTATCAAAAAACAAGTTAAAAGATGCACACAAAAACTAGCAAGTTTAATATCATACTTCTGAAGAAAGCATAAAACGATAAGGATGGTTTCTTTCAAAAATCAATTAGTTCAATGTATGAAATTTTGAAATTTGATGAACATCAATTTTTAAATGTATGTAATTTCTTAATTTTGTTGAATTATAACTTACATAAAAATAAATAATAAATAAAATTTATAGAAATTCTTAAAATATGATTCCCTGGGCATTCAGAGTAATGCACCTACATCTACTCCTAATGCCTCTATTGTTTCTCCTATTGTTTGTGCCCCTACTCCTACACCTAGTACTAATAATTCCTCGATTCCCGTTCCTTATAATACCCTTTCTTCACATATTGATTTGACCCCCTTGTTAGTCATAATTGTCAACAACAATGGAGAATTGCTTGTTTATTTACACATGCATGATGAACTTGTCCTACTGAACGAATTAAAAAATCACGATAATTAAAATATCATACAAAATCAATATTTTTTGTGTTGATTTTATAAGTCTAATTATAATATAGTATTACACTAGAACAAAATAACTTGTTTTATAGTTGCACAAAAATGAATTTTGTATTTTCGAGTGAACATGATTTTTATGAAGGCATTTAATTGTTCTCCATGTTTATATTCTCTCTCTTTCATTGTTTGAACTTTTCATCTGGCTTTACCAATAAATTATCTGCAACATTGTCAAGTTAATAATTTATTTCCATCCGAGGTTTGTTGATTCCTTCAAAGGAAGCATGGTCCTTTCCTGAACCATTATTCACATCCATCTTATTATCTATGTTACATTGGGATGTTGTTGACTACAATAGAATATGTTATTTTCTATTTTGAAGGTCCTTGCATTGAATTCATCAACATGTTAGTTTGTTTTTTTTAGAAACTGAGTTACAAGTGTGATATAAAATTTATGGGCCATATCTCTTATGAATTTCAAATTCCAATTTTTTTTAACCTCCATTTATTTGAATTTCAAATTCCAATTTTTTTTAACCTCCATTTATTGAATAAGTTTTGATTCTAGGAGATTTTTGATCTACAACATGCTATGGAACGATGTTTTTAGTGTCTTTAGAACTCTATTTCCTAAAGTGTTTTCATCGTTCCATATATCCTTGTTTTTAGTGGTTACATAACCCTATTTTTCGAAGTGTTTTCAGCATGCTATGAATCCTTGTTTTCAATGGATATAGAAACTTGTATTCTGAAATAACATTTTGATGGTTACATATACTAATTTCAATGGATATAGAAAATTTTATCAATGAAGGTACAATCATTGATATTTTTACATTAACATAATCTTCTAAATGAAAATATTTTGGAAAATAAAACCAATAAAAACATTTGAAAAATTGATTAAAAACCATTAGGAAAAGTAAAAAACCATTATATCATGAGACATTTATGTTTTCCTAAACAAGTAAGATTCATAAGATCTTGACTTGGAATTGTATAACGTTTAAATTATGAAATATTTCTTAATATTTAATGCTCCCTAGTTTAAAAAGCATGCTCATTCAATAAATTTACCTTAAATATTTCCTTATTTACTTAAAATGTTACAGTTGGATAGAATTTCCTTGATGAATGAGGTAATACACTGAAGTAATACACACCAATTATTTGTTGATTGACATTAGTTCAAATTATCTTAATTGATGAAATTAAGAATTTGTTCCTTCACATTAATGTTGTTGTCCAAATGTACCTCCTCTCATCAAACTTTTTAGTTGTAGATATTAGGAATTGAGGGTTTTAAGGTATATGAGGCTTTATATCTTCTTAGATCAGTATTAGTTTTCTAAATTTATTTTTTATCACAAAACAAGATTTGTGACAAGAATTCTATCAGTCTTGTATATACTACATTACTTGTTCAAGGAAACAACCTTGCTCTAGATATTTTTTAATCCAAAAACGCATAGCATTGGTTATTGAATATGTGTTTGACATTTAATGTAATTCACGTCATGTTATCAACATGTGTTTGACATCTCCAACATCAAAGGTTCAACATTTATGTTGGCTAAATGTTAGATATTCAACGTTTAAAACTTCTTCAATGCTTTTGAAAATATGGACTTTTATGATACAGGGATGCATGGAATGTTGATTTGATGTCAAACAAGTGTCACTTAACCAGTGCATTATGGAAATGAGACAAAAATATTTGATGTGGTTACTATTTAGTTTTGTGTGTAGTTGGTGTTCCAAATGTCAATCTGATGTCATAATAGTGTTATTTAACCGATGAACAATGGGAATGAAATGGAAAACTTTAATGTGGTCATGCTAATTTATTTGACATGTAGTCAATATTCCAAATGTTGAATTTGTGACACCATGTAATATTGACATTCATTCAATGTTAAGGATAGTTATGTTAAATATTATAAATGTTGATTTTAAATTGGATTTTGAGTCCAAATGTAGTAGTGATATGCCAAAGGTTGTGTTTGAAGATGTTTTTGATCCTTCCTACAAATGGATAAGAATTTATTTGGATCCTCTTTGGTTCCTCTTTTGTGTATGTGGAAGGAAAAACTTGATATATTTTAGAAATTTCTTATTCTTCTACCCTCACACATTGATGGGCATATGTTATCACTATATTTTTTCTTCATGTGAGAAATCCTAGTTCATGACCTAAAACATACTAGTTGGGTCTCATTAATCCCTTTACATAGCCACATTTGATCATTGAAATTAATATGGATCATATGACACCCTAGGAATTTGGTCAAATTTGAGAAATATTGACATACAACAAGTTGAATTGCATAATATTGACATTCCATAATAATGAAAGTTACAAAAAATATTTCAAGGTTGACTTTTCATATTCATATAATGGAATCTACTCAAAATATTAGATGAAAGTTACTCAAATATTTTTGAAAGTGACTATGCCAACTAGTTTATAAAGTTGCCACATTCTTGTTTTTATTCCTACTTTTAGAAGTCTTTTGTTATCCCTTAATGGGATGTCCAATATTTTTCTATTTGATGGAAGCCTTCACTCCATTATAAATAGAACTTCCTAGGTAACAATGAATATTATTTAGGGAGGGTCCTCAGATAAGGCCTTTGTAATACTTTTATTTTAACCACTCAATTATATAATATTAAATCGTGATCATGTTGTAATGATGTGCTTTATTAATGGATGGAAATCTTGTTGGATTAATTCATAATCACCTTGTGATGTAAACATGTAAAACACATTGTAAATATTCGTAGTTCATATCCCAAGGAAAAGGACCAACTAGTGGATGCTTATGAATCCAAGTTGTGGGTTTTGATGTTGGTGTATTTGTTATATGTACCATGGTGTTCTTAATTTTTTTTAAAACCATGTATGAAACATAAATACAATAACACAAGAATCCACCAAAAGGTTTATAAGGAGCAATAGAGGGCTATGATTCCTCAAGAGGGGAAGAAATGGGAAAATACAAGGGATATAATATTGTAAGAATTGTTGATCTTGTTGGCTTGCTTATGCGCATCCTCCCTAACACTTGGGGTTGATAACCCAGAGTTCATATAGAGTTGACCAACAAAACCTGAAGGCATCGATATATCAATATTTAGTCAAGGATTGAAGAAGGTGTCACCTGAGACGCCATGAGAATCACAAAGACCATGTGGTCTTGTGTCGAAGATGAAGGGATAAAGAATATGAGGAAGCCACTCAGGCTAACATTCTTACATTTCATTATAATCCATTATTAAACTAACATCTTAAACCATTAACACTTGCATCCATTAAACTCAGAATAAACACATCAATAGACAGAGATAACTTCAACTTTATATTATATTTATTAAATAATAGAAGGAATACATCAATAGATCCACAATGAAATATGAATAGTGATCTAAGCTTTGATACATTCTACAACTCATGAATTACAATGTGTTATGTGCTCTTTGTTCAGATTTTGCACATACTCAATAGACTCCATTACAAACTCTATACATGATTGTTTCATACTCATACAAAACTTGTTACAATGACTCATCACATGACTCATGCAAAAGTTGGATTGATATCTCCTCTATAGACCTCCAAATCTATCATTTTCCTTCCTTCTCTTCTCTGGTTTTCTATCCCTTTCTCCTCTACTCCACTCACTATACTGATCACCAGTTCTGCACACTTCTATCACTGACATGCAACCCACATAACCTCCCTGGAGCGTGGAAATCCTAACGAACTTTTCATCTCATCCATCATCTTCCCCATGATATCTTGTGTTGTTTAAGTTCATTATTTAGGAATATTCCCAAAGATATTCATGTGACTTGGTGTGCATGCAATATCTTTCATATATTTAGCACATAGTATATAATTTTGATTAGAGCACATGCCTTCTTCCGTCCATCACGCAATTGTTGTTGTGCGTGAAAAAATGATGTGTGCTATAACACCCTATTTCCCCCAGTTTGTAAAAATAACTGGACTGGCCCAGAACGGGGGCTTGGATTCTGCAGAAATCAACGAAAAATCTGATTGAGGTAGTGGATATGTGAAATGCGCACACTCCTTATTTATGTACATGCGCAACCTACCTAAAACTTTAGGTGCCAATAGGCCCCCAACATTATTACTTGGCTCATCCTCAAGCCAATGACATTATTCATGGTATAATGGAGGTAATAGATGGAACTGTCTTCATGAGTTATTGGAGGGAATACTAGAATTAGCTATATGTTTCATCCAAAGTGGAATTCAACTTCTAAGTTAGTTAGACAACTTGATCTTTGTCGGTTGTTGTGACTTGTGGAGCCTGAAGGTCATTGTGGTCCATTTTCTTTAGCATAGGCACGGTTGCAACCTGTGATCTTACAAGCTACGTGTAGCATATTTGGGCCTTGTCAACCACTTCATTGGATATCCTAGAGATAGTCAGTATTTATGACTTAGTGGCAGTGATATCTCTTGTATTACCGGAAATGGTTTTCATTGCAACTTAGCGCTCACCCGGGGGTAAGTAATTCAGGTTGCTCTTATATTGGGTGAACTCTGTTTTTGCAACGTGGATCTATTCATCGATATAGATAATCACTAGGGGATTCTGGAGGTGATTATAGAGTGTAAAAATGTACTCATCCAATTGCAAAAAATCCTTTATTTGAGATTGGTTATTTTGGAGTGCTTCCTCAACCACCACAATCTTTTGTTGCAATTGAATATTTTAAAGTATGGAATGTAGGATCCTAGTCTAGATCTCAATGTTTTGAGAATCTAATACTTAAAAATTCTCTTTCACTACAGGGAGTTTCTAAGACAGTGATCATTATAGGGCCTTTTCCATTGTTCTAAGTAACTGGTGTACAGTTCAACGACTGTGTGTAGGATCTCTTTGTGGGTGGTAACACTTCCTGCATGTTGAGCTTTTGTTTATGTGTGTGTCAATACTTCTGTATCATATAGATTTTTCAAGGTTTGATGATCCTGTACCTCTTGCTAATAGTGCACATGATTCTGATCATGCATGTAATTTTCTAATTGATGTTGTTGTTGAATTTTCTCATGCGCCAAAATAAGTGTCTAGTTTCTTTCTCCTAGTTCTGCAATTAAGATGGTAATGTAGTTTTCCATGGCTCGAATTGGGACCAACATTAGATCAATTCTTGCAGTGGTCATGTCAAAATAAATGACCAACATCGGGTTTAATTTCAATTCCCTCCCTTAAATATTAGTGTTGGGAGTGTGTTACTATGACCTATGGGGAGTGTTGTCAGAGGGAAACACACCAACAAGGTGGTGAAAAAGGTCTTCGAAGTTTCTTGCGGCCTCCATTTGAATATTTGTTGTAAACCCAATTGACCTATGTTTTCCTAAACAATATTCAAAATACCATGTGCAAGTCATCCCGGCCCCTGTGCTGCAATGTCAGTGGCCAACCCTCTTGCCTGGCCAGTCCATTTTAGTTTTGTGCTTGCATATGTGGGTCATAAAGGCATATGCATAGTCTATGATGCAACTAATTCAATAATAGGGGTAGCATGGATGTCCAAGAAAGATGTAAATTGTTGATCTTCTCTCTCCTGTTCTGGACTAAACCCAATTTGGAGAGGGGCCATGGAAATGGAAATGGGTTTCTTCTTTTTCTTTAGGGCCTCCATGTTGTTGGGAATCTCTATTTCATGGGTTGTTCCTTGGTATTTCTGTCATGCGGCCTAAGCCCATCTTCTATCCTAGTTTATTTTGGTGAGAGTCTTAAGGGTTTCCATCTCATCATTAAGAATTGGTTTTAGATGCTCAAGCCATTCAATAACTCCCTACTGAACATATTATTATGTAATATAGAATGGAAGCATGTCCATCATAGCTCCCTGGACATCACTAGGATAAATGAATAAATTATGAAAATTTCAATCAAATTCAAGAAAAAATCCATACCCTTCGATGAAATTATGCGGGATGTGCAATTTTGATTTGGAAGCTCGGATGAGTTGGCTATGCCATCTCTGAAAATATTTTTCATTCTCGGCCCGAATGTTGGGATTCTTGCTGAATTGTAACAAAAGAAATTTTGGGGCCACAAATGTTGGGGCACCTAGAGAAACATGTTCGTGGCGCAGAAGGGGTCTCCATAGAATCATCGCAAGAAGAAAAATAATCTGATTATAGTGGAAATCCTTACCAAAGTTATGAGCTTCTAGGAGAAAAATAATCTGATTATAGTGGAAATCCTTACCAAAGTTATGAGCTTCTAGGAAATTGTCGATAAATTTATTAAGGATGTAGCATGCCCATGTCATTTGAATTCCTCCAACATAGAATTTTGCGGCTATGATGATGCTGAGTGGGAATTCATCTTTTCATCATTTTCTTAATAATTTACATGCTATCAATTGGATGTAAAATTGTATGTGTCAATCGTTAATATCAACAATCACCACACTGAGGGTCCATCAATATGTAGCATACTTGACATAAATGTCATCTTGTGATGCATCTCTGGCTCTAATTTCTTTCATTGGTTCATCACTGTGTATCTGAATATCGTAACCCAATGTAGGGTCTCTACATCAACTGGGTATTTGTTTTCTAGCCAGAGGTAGTTGTCATGTAGTTGAGTAAGTAGGAAGTAAACATACATCATGACAGATGTACCATGGAAATAGTGAGGGTAGTATACCAATGTCAAGAAGAAAACCTATTGAAGTGGCTTGGCCCATTCTTGTGTGAGTACCATTTAATTCCCATCCGCGTGCATAATTTCCTATGCATAGTCGAGAAAGAACAACTCTAGAAACTGAACTAGGTATCAAAAAGCAGATTCGATGAGGTGGATGTCCTAAAATTCCCCAATCCGGGAGATTGTGATAATAACATTAGTGGGTAACACTAGCTCCATTATTTCTCTATCCTTGACAACCTTAACTTTTTTATAGGCTTGCAGTTTGCTGGAAGAAGCAATTGGTGGCTACAATCACAAGGAACTTAGGGATCATTGTGCCCTGATACATAGGGATGTGAATATAGGTTTGGACTTATCTGATTAGTACATGCCCATCACCTGGTATATTTTTCTGTTGTGTTTCACCTATATGGAATTGAACTTAGACTAAAATAGAAACTAGAAGATCTAATTATGGAAATATTAATGCATATGAGGAAAGATTTCCATACTAGTATGATATGATAATATGTTTATAAAGGCCCTTTAATGTTGATGATCTTTAGAGTAGAAACATGCTCCATGGGGACCGTCGAAACATAATGGTGTTTGTCATACCATCACTCCCATGCCATCAATTGCTAGGAATGACCGATTCTCCTTGTGGTAGGCATCTGCTGGAACTTGCCACAAGTACCCCACAGTCTCAAACCTATCCTTTTGGATCACTATGGAATTTAATATTCAATATATTTTCAAACATGAAAAATATCCAAAGTTGATGTTATCACCAAATTATTCTCAAAATGTGCCAAATCTTCAGGAGCATACGGTCAGATGTTTCTACCTTTATTCATGCCTTTATTACACCAAAGTGTCTATGTAGCCTAATATTTAATGTGATGTTGACTACTCTGTACATTCACAAAGTATTATTCTTTGGGGGTATCACACATGGTTACTATTTCCCCTACGTATGCACCCCAACTATTAACATGTCGCGTCGGCCCCTAATAGATCACGATGCTTCTTTACACAAATCCAAATTCTTGGTCCTTGCCATGGAGGATATTTAGTAGTCATGGTTGGATTTGGGGGAATATGTTGGCTACTTGATCCTAAACCTGGTTCATCATCCAACCCGTGTTGCTCGTTCATTGGCTTAGTGCTAGTCAAAGGAGCCTGAGGGATGGAACATCCTACTGACACAACATGCTTGGATTTCGAATGGATCCTTCGCATATTTTGACTCTACTTGGTTAACGAACACCTTTCAAAGGAACACATAAATTTTTGGATGCTGAAACCCAACTTGAATTTTTCTGTTATTGAGTTCACTACTACCCATTCGCATAAGTTTTCATGATGTGTCTCTCACCATTATGCGGTAATCCCTCCATCATTGTGTCGTATGATTGTATCTGATGTTTTAAGGGAACTTGTTGCATTTGAGAAATGAATCTGTCCACCTGATCCATTTCATCGAATCTATATGGTCTAAAATTTCCCTCATCTATCATGGTGATAATTTGTGCACATATAATAGTAAAGACCGCATAGAACTTGTTATTCCATCTCTTCATGGAATCTTATGAATCTGTGTCATATGAATTCACACTCCTCTAGCTCATCTCTGCATATATTATGGGATTGATGTAATCCTCTATGTGCCCTGTGATTTGGTAGAGGTTTTCAATAATACATCCCTGTGCATCCTCATTCATAGGCTCATTGTATCAGTCACCTTCATTTAGATCTAATGGTGATCATGCACAAAGTGTTTGTCTCAAATGAAATATTCGTTTTCTTCAAATTCAATACGACATTGTTGTCAAATGCCCAGTCAATGGAATCTAGTGGAGGGTAGGGATATGAGTCATCCATGATATTAATCACCTCACTATATGGATTAGTTTTTACACCTTCGATGTTCACTTCAACCTGCTCTAGTTAGCCTATGGTATAAATTCTGTATTGATTAGCCATCCTAGGTTGAATGACAGACCATGCAATGTTTGTCCTACCCATAAAATCCCATGAATTATTTGGAAGGATGTTCATATTAGATCCTAGATCCAACATGACTCCATCTATCTGATAACTTCAAATCTCACCTACCATACTTAACTCTCTTCATGTATTCTTTTTCTTATTGACTTGGAGCACGTCCCTTTCTAGTAGAGGGGTGGATATAGATATATTATTTCCTTCTTCCTCCATACAGTTTGTTAACATGTGTGTCAAATTTCTCGCAACGTGAGGCTCACTTAACAACTTCAAACAATAGTGAAAGAATTTACTTACTTGGTCTTATGCATTTCCTCCATGATCATTGTCACATAGTGCTTCTTCTCGTATCATGCACCTCAAATATCCATGCACCTGCTCCTTTATTTCCTTTTGTTCAACCTATCTCACTTATTCCTTCCTGTGGGATTCTTCCAACAACCTCTATGTCACACATTGTATCTCTTCACACACATAAGCTTCCTCCAAAGACTTATGTTTGGCACATTGCAATTCTTCAAGAGCTCGAGCTTCCTCTAGATATTTTTTACTAGCACTTTGTACTTCCTTGTGTACCTGAAATTCCTTTAGTGACCTTTGAATTGCGTGTTGCAACTCTTCATTTTATCTCTCCTCCTCCAGAGCCCTTTGTGAATCATGCAAAATCTGATTATGTTGTGTAACAGCAAACTGAGGATCTTGCATCATCTTTTTT
>CBVK0100275119.1:0-12940 GCA_900067695.1 Picea abies
AGCTACAACTCCCTGTGTTCAAGCACCCTCTTGAACCTCTGAGGACAACAGTCCTCCCTAGAACCTCCCTACCACCTTGATTATAAACATTTTCTACTGAAACTTATTATAGTGATTCAATAGTTTTCATTGGCTTACCAGACTTATCACTGTTCTGCTATGCTACTCTTCTCTTCTGTATTAGTGTCTCTTTGCCTGCATCTTATTGTACTTTATGATCTTCTACTTTTCTCTACAAATGCACCTCAACCTTCTTTTATTGTCCCAGTTATGCATCTTTGTTCTTTGCTTCTACTATGCTTTATGCTCTGCATCTTATTTTGATTCTATGAATTATGCCTCTTCTGTGTATTTCAACTCCTGTCCACATCATGTTATTTCCCCATGTGTAATTCCTCTCCATAACAGCATCCATCTCTTCTTTGTTCTGCGTATTTATACTATTTGTGCACTTTCTTCGTCCTCCATGCACATTGTCTTTGCATGCTCTTCACCGTTCCATGGTTATGCTCATGGGGTTGTTCATTGCCACTCCACTTTTTCTCTGCTTTGCTCGCTCAAGCCTCAAAAAGAAAAAACTGCATCTCACTTCTGTCTTTACCTCATATGTTACTCATCTTTGAGTTTTATCTCACACTGCGCATACTGTAATTTTCCCTTTCTTATAGTTCAACTCCTGTTTCCTTCAGAGCAGCCAGCCATGCACAGTCACTGCATGTTTCTTTTAACCACTTCCTCTGTGATTACACCTCAAATATTCTTGGGCAAAAACACACAGCAACTGAATCACCAACTGTCCAAGAACCATGATTCCGTTCTGCTAACTGAATCGTAACTGATCGATTACCTATGAGGTGAGACAGTAACCCTTCGATCAAGATTCCAATTAACCAACACCGTTGGAATAAATCCATAGGATTTCGCGTTTATCTCATATGCCCACTAGCTGTGACCAAGCACTAAACAGAATTTGAATTTTGTGATTTCGCATCTCGACATTCCTTTGATGAAGAATCTCGACACTCCAAGTCATGATCGCCAAGACTCCGAGATAGAGCTTAGCACCGCTAGCTTCTTCCCCTCACGTGACCACCGACGGTGACCACAGGCTGTGCCAAAAGGTGTTTCACAATTTTGCATATCGGTGTTTCTGTCATGCTCCGATCTATCACCACGTGCCCATCTTGGATCAACGATCCAGATCTTATCACGATTTTGCCACTTCACGAGCCTTCTTCATGCCTGATCAACGGTCCACAATCCTTGGTGATCTTTCTTCATGCCTGATCAACGGTCCACAATCCTTGGTGATCTGACGGTCCATATCTTTTCGTGATCTCGCATATCACGATTCCTATGATGAAGGGTCTCGATACTCCAAGTTGCGAACGTCGATATGGAGCTTAGCAATTATCTCCTTCCCTTAAGCCTTCAATGATGTGACCTTGAGATATGACCACTCAACAATCAAATGAGCACTTCGCTCCTTTGACTTTCCAGTTAGTGAAATGATGATCTTTCGCCATGTGTCCTATGGAACCAATGATCCACAACTGTCCTCGATGGACGGCCAAGATTCCTTCATAGTTTTGGAGAGTTGGATGACTCTTGGTCTTATCTGCCTTGCATCTTCACCATATCTAATAGTTGTTGGTCCTTCGTAATTACTCCAGATCTGACGGCCCATATCTTATCACGATTTCTCATATCGCGAGTTGGGAGGTTAGAGAACTTCCTTCCTTTGACCTTTTAGTTATCGAAATTATGATCTGTGACCATGTGTCCTACCCGAAGATGGACAATCCTCCTTCTTTCAGGATTTTGTAAGTCCGATTCACCTTGCACTTTAAAGAATGGGCAGGCTCTCCTGGATCCAACGACGGTCGGACCTCGTGCTCAGATCTAATGCCCGAGATTTGTCCTCCATCTGTTCGCTCGACCTATCTGAATTTAGATCTGACAGTCATCGAGAATTCTCAATGAGATCCAATGATCACTATCACTTCTCCTCTCGAGATTACACATCCTCCTAACTTGGAATAATTTTTAAGTGTCAAAGGCCTTGACCTTTGATCCATCTAAGATCCTGAGTATGCTATCTCTCTTGAGCTTTGGCAATGAGTTAACCTCGTCCCTGGTGCACACCTACGCACTATGTCTTTGGCAATGAGTTAACCTCGTCCCTGGTGCACACCTACGCACTATGTGTGTCTATGCGTTAATCCTCTTGAGCTTATGTTGTTCCTTTTTTTCCATTGTTGCACACTTTGATCTTGCCATCAATGACAAGCACACTGTGCCTGTAAACATGCCAACAAAATCTATGTCTCTGAAAGTGGTCTCCAACTACGTAATCTTCGATTATTCGTCTGTTATCCTCTTCATAGACCATATAGCCTCACACATGAACCAATGATGCTATGCATCATCCTTACCTGTCCCAAAAAACACATGTAGGCTTAGTTTTGTATCTTGATTCTCCATTCTCAATATAGGTATTTTTCCTCCCGATTGACTACTAATTGTTGGAAATCTAGGTACTGATAATCTTCCTTGCAAAGTATTGTGAACTTCATCTTCTTCTTCACTTGTATCATCTCTTTTTTCTTCTACAACTATGTATTCTTCTACTCCTATCACCACATTGTCTATCATTCTTTCTTATTGGTTACAAATGTGCAAAGGGGTTGGTTCAAAGAGGGGGAACCTCCATCTTCTCTCATCATTTCTCGTGAGGTAACCGAGAGAGTTTCCTACTTGCAACTAAGAAATACCATCCATTATAGATAGCGCATATTCCGCTTCTCATATGGGTTCTTCAGCATAATCACCTACTTCAATGTCTCTACTTTGTGCATCATCTTTCTCTGAGGTTGCAACATATGTCAATAGAAAAGGGGGTCGAACTTCGTCCTCCCTGAACCTACTAACACTACTTTTGGGATCTTCACCGAATACCCTACTCCTAATTCCACACCTCTTCGACGACCTATCTTCGTCTATGATTCTCTCTTATACAACACTCTCTCCTACACTTCCTCCTTCAGTAGTATCCACCCTCTTCATTCTGGGCCTGACCCTCATCTCTCACCCCTTGCTTCCTTTTTTCCACTCCTCTATTCTTGTTTCCTCTTTAGCTCAACTCTTCTTTCATATCTTTTGTCTCTTTCTTTCCTCTTCTCTTTTGGGTCCATTCTTTCCTCACCTCATCTCATCATCTTCTAGATACTCTTAGAAAATCCATCTCCTCTCTCTCTTTTCCATCTTCTTTTCATCCTCCCTTAGTGGTAGGGGGTTTACTTAGCCATCCTATCTAGATCCATGCACATCAATCATTTTTGAACAGCATCTTGATCCACAACGATATTTCCATTAATAGTATTTTTTAAGGACCTTTAGAAAAAAAATTCAATCATTGCAGAAAGAATCATTATATTATGTAATAAACACAATAATGTACCCTTCCTTCACTTGGGAAAACTAGAAACAGATTTCTCGAGCCCATTTTTTATCAAAATCCTTTAGCCTCTTAGATATAGACTAATCCCACACTATTGGTTCTTTGGGTCTCAAAGCAGTGTTAGTGGTGGTTTTCCTCTTCAAACACTCATACAACAAACATGGAAAATCAACAAAGAAAACCTCATGCAAATAAATGTAGATGTACCTCTCCTTGCAACATTCCACATTGGTTATTAGACCCTTAGTTTCTCATTGAGAAAAATTATCTTCATTTGCATTTAACCAGTCTTGTATTTCCTTCCTAGATGGATTCTACCTCATTCTTTCCCCTCACCATGCAATACAAAACCTTCAAGTCCCAACAATGGAACCATCTATTGGCTCTCTTATACACATCCTTCCTAAAACTTGGGGGTTGATGACCCAAGGTTCATCTAGAGTTGACCAACAAAACCCCAAGGTGTCGTTATATCAATATTCAGTCAAGGACCAAATAATGTCTCACTCGAGATGTCATGAAAATCACAGAGACCATCTAGTCTTGTGTCGGAGATGAAGGGATAAAGCATATAAGGAAGCCACTTGGGTTAACATTCATACATTCAATTATAATCCATTAGCAGAATAACATATTAAACCATTAACACACTCATCCATTAAAATCAAAATAAACTCATCAATAAACAAAGAGAACTACACCTTTATATTATCTCCATTAAATGGTAGAAGACATACATCATGAACAGATCCAAAATGCAATAGGAATAGCACTCCGCGCTCTGATACATTCTACAAATCATGCATTACAATGCGTTATGTGCTCTTTGTTCATATTATGCACAAACTCAATAGACATTATACAATTTTTTTTCAGACTCATATAAAACTTGCTACAATCACTCATCACAGGACTCATGCAAACTCAAACTACTATCTCCTCTGCAGACCTTTGACTCTCTCCTTTTCCTTTTTTCTCTACTCTAGCACTCTCTCCCTTTCTTCTCTTCTCCACTCTCTCTAGTGATCTCTAGTTTTGCACACTTCTTCCCCATGCATGCATCCCATGTAACCTCCTTGGAGCGTGGTAGTCCCAACGAACTTTCCATATCATCCATCATCTACCCCACGATATCGCATGCTATATGGATTCATTATTCAAGAATATTCTTGAAAATCCTCTTCTGACTCGATGTGCATGAAGTATCTTTCTAATCTTTAGCACACATTATATAATTTTGATTGGTGTGCGCACCTTCTTCCATCCATCACACAATTGTTTTTGTTCATTCAAAACTAATGTTCGCACATGGAAGATCTATGCATGCGCGCAACCTACCCAAAACGTTGGGTGCCAACATATCCATGTTACATAGGTGAAGAACCAAATTATTTCCCATGCCTTATTGAATTCTTCCTCACCTACCATTGACTTGAGGTGTACTTATGATATTGCACCATGCTCCTTGGAAGGCATGTATACCTCATGCATTGGGAAATATATAATGTGTCATTTTTCTTTGGGGAGGCATGTATACCTCATGCATTGGGAAATATATAATGTGTCATTTTTCTTTGGGTAGAATTTTATTCCATTAATCTCATTCCATATAATGGGAGTCTTCCTCTCTTTGGATATGGTATATCCTATAGAAATCCATGGCTTTCATGCAAGTAATGTAAACAAAAATCCCATAAGAATGAAGCTAGTGTGAGCATGAAGAAACATGGGGACTATGTTGCCACTAATACAAAAAATGGGTCGGTTTTAAAAAGGGGTAACTATGGCTGGAATGTCCCTAATGACTAGAGAACAATTGAAACCAGAAACTAGGTTTCTCAGTGAATAATTTTATTTAATCAAATAAATGATCTAGCAATCTAGGTTTCTAGATAATAACAAGTACATTAGATACAATGTTCCTACAATAGAGCACTAGAGGGGAAGTATTCATGGAATACTATTTAGAATAGGAGAAAGGCATCATCTTATGTTTTGTTTGGTTGAGTGTAAGAAGATCTAGACTAGTTGAAGGAGCATTGAGATGTTTGTAGGAATTCCTTGATGGATATGATGGTATATATTTGGTTTGGTCTAAATTATTCGGCACTGTGGGTTGGTTTGAGAAAGAGAGAGAGATATTAGGGCCCAATAGGTTCTTTGTTCATCTTAATGGTATGATGCTCCAATTTTGGGGTGGAATCCATTGTTTATTTCTACAATTGGGTAGTGAATCTATCCTTATAAACTATGTGGATGGACACAATTGGGTGCTAAGACATGGATCAAATGTCATTACTATTGAGACATTTAAACCATCAGATCACTCATGTGTGGGACATGATTGTGACCATTGGATTAATAAAGTAAAAAGGGCACACTAAATAAACACACAAAAGAAATTTTTAACCTAAAACCACATTAGACCAAATTGAACATAATTATCTCCTAATGTCAAATTATCCTAACACCCCCCCTAGAATAAATTGGGATAGTATTGAAATATTTACAAAAGTAATAAAAGGATAAGGAAGAAGGAATTACAACCTAGTCACCCTCAATGAAAATTTCCTCTAACTCCTATGATAGACCAAATTTATAAGAACTTGTCTTCTATGAGGGGATTCTTCGAAATATCATCAATTTGATCATATATATGACAATAGATCACTTCAAGGTTATCATCCTGGATATTCTTGTGAATGAAATGCATGTGATAAATGGCTCCCTAATGTGCTAAATGGAACTCTTAATATCACACTAGAGAGTGGTTTAATGTTATTATTGGATTCCAAACTCTAAAAGTATATGTCTAATCCAAATATATTCTTCAATTTCATGAAATACTACTTGAGTCTATGCTTCTACTAAAGAAAGATAAAAGGGAATTTTATTTATTGGAATTCAATGTGACGAGTTTAGAACAAGGGTTGAAAATCTAACTTGTAGTAGATTTCCAATAATTGGGGTTGTTGACCTAGTAGGGATCTACAAAACCAACCAACATATAAGATCTTAGGAAATGAAATGTCAGGGTGAGTATGATTTAATACAAAAGGTTGCCAACTAATTGTCGGTTAAAAGTGGCATCCACTCTGTGTAAGGTGTAGGTGAAAAAAAGTTTAAATCTAAACTAAAAGGGATATGGGATTGGATTTACAATTGTTGAATCGAAATGGTGAATAATATCACATGCATATTTTGGTTGGGAAAGAGAAATTCCTTCCCTAGTTTGTAAAACTTGGAGGCGAGGAAGATGATGCAAGTGTCTTAAGTCTATCATGTCAAAATTATTCTTGATTTCACATGGGTTTGAAGTTTTGTGTGGCTACTAATGAGTATAAGGTCATCATCATAAATAATGAATATGAGAACATGGTCACATATTTTCCTCATATAGGCACTAGGGCCATAATGACATCTAGAAATGTCAAAGTTGAAAAGGAATTGGTCCATTTTTTTCATACCAAGTCAAAGGAGATTTCTTGAGGTCATAGAGGTATTTCTTGAGGCAATAGATAATACTATAATCACTATAAAAAAACCTAGGAGTTTGTTCCATATAAATTTATTTTTTTGATCCTCGTACAAGAAGGAGGACATGACATCATTTGATCGACCTCCCATAAATATGATGTTGCAAGGTCAAGAAAAATACAAATGGAGTTTAATTTGGTTGTGAGGGAAACATTTTTAGTGTAGTCATTGTCTTCAACTTGTAAACAATTTGGCATCTAACTAGGCCTCATGTTTTTCAAAATTACCATCTGTTGCATACTTAGTCCTATAATCCATTTTCATATTAGTGCAAGATGTTTTCCTTCCAGAAAAAGGACTAGGTCTTGAGTATAATTGCATATTAAGGAATGAAATTATTTTCAATATTGCATCTCATTATAGTTTGATAGAGTCTTCTTTATATGTTTCTAGATGCATGTTATTTAAAGCTTAAACCAAAAGAGAATATTCTTGTTTGGACTATGAAATTGTTCAACATACATCAAAAGGATCATCAATTAGATCATTGGACACTTCCTTTATCTTACATACCCATAAAGAATCTATGGAGTTGGAGTAGGTTAAGGTTCAATAGACTCATATGGAGGAGGAGGTGAAATAAGTGGAGTTGGATTTTCATTGTCACTCTCATTATCTAAAGTAGAAGAAGTATGATACAAATTAGAAGAAATAATATCAAAAGAAGAAAAAATCAATATAGATTAAGTAAAAGGAGATGTCACATGGGTCAAAGATGCCTTATGAACCAAATATGGCACTAACATCAAATCAATAACATAAGTCAAGATATGTTTGTTAAACTTAACATCTTTTATAACAATGACTTCTATTTTATAAGGTAAGAGAAGTCAATAACCTTTTCCATCTTGTGAATAACCAACAAAAATGAACTTCTTACTATTTTTCTATAAGTGTTTTCTTTTCTCATTGGGAATTTGTACCTAGTGAGAGTGTAGATAACTATTTAATTGGAAAAATTGATAGCTTCGACCAAAAAACAAGGGTTCGGTTCCTTATATGAGCATGCAATTAACCACTTCCTATAAGGTGACATTGTTTCTCTCATCGACACCTTTTTTATATCATTTATATAGAATAGTGTGTTATAATTGAATTTTTTATGTAGAGTAATAAGGGTTATTTTTTTTACGCATTCACCATCACTATTTGTTCTTAATCTCTTAAGTTTTTTTCTCCATGTTTCATTGTGGTCATTGAAGTTTACTCTCATGAATCACTAACATTTTTCTCGATTAGTCATTTTTTTTGTCCATTGAGAATAACATTGATTCTTCTTATTTAGAAAATAAAGGTTCCAATGGATTTTCTATTGCAACCTTCCCAACCATAATTCCCTTTGGATATGAATCTTCTGAGTAGGAAAGGGTTGGTACCTTGTACTGAAAATGAGAAAAATTCATGGGTTTCATTGTTTCTATGCTTCTTTATATCTAGATGATAGTTCTATTTAGTGTTTTTCTTGTTTTTCTTTTAATATTATCTAAGTGGAATTTATGCATTGTCATATGGATAGATCAGAACATTTTCTACCAAAAGAATATATTTCTAGTGCAGGTCAACCAAGAAACAACATGTAGTGGGATCAATTTCATTTCAAGAATGACGAGTGTTTGAAATTCCTAAGGTAGAGAAAATATAGTGCAAGCAATATGGGCTGGCACATTTGTTCCTAGATATTCTTATTTTGGGCCCTTGGGAAACCAATATTTTTGAAATTGTAGTTAAACCTACACAAAGAATCTAGCTAGCAAGAATGAACACAAAACCTGCAAATTTGATAGAAGAAGAGAAGAATTGGAGAGAAAGAATGAAATAATTATATTCCATACAATTTGAGAACGAAAAATTGCACGACTGAACTAATCTTCCATAGTAGTGATCTAGAGAGATGTGGACATACATTGATAGGAATTGAAGTGAATTGCCACCTAGTCCTAGTTAACCGGCCATGGAATCATCAGTTAACTGGCTCATGCAAGTGGAGTGGAGATAATCACATGGATGCAAATGTGTAGATCTCTCCTAGCCTCATGCATGTGAAGTGCTCCCTCTTGGTGATGATTCGAAGGTGAGTATGCAACACTTGCTAATAATTCCAAGGTTTCCATGTGAGACTTGAATCCACTATTCTAACTGAAGTACAGTTGATTAATGAATGAATAGGATGTGGAACCCTCATCAAGGGGAGAATATCTCAGAAAAAGGAATGCCCTCAACATTAGACTAATGAACATAAGAAAAGAAATACTACGTGGGTTTGTAATATCTCCAATACTATTGAGTATGGTACTTTCATGTTTATTATAGGAAGTACAATTAAAATACAACAATTCGTAGAAGGGTTTATTGGGAATTCTAAAGGAAGGAAAGAAGGATTGTATGTTGCATGAAGAGATACAAATCTCTTTCACTCCTATGTATAAGAGAATTCAAAAAATCTTGAGCCTATTGAAGAACCTCATTCTATGAACATAATGGTAGAAGGAGGAGGAGAATCCCATCGAGTGGTCTTTAAATTTTCTATTTGGGAAACAAAAAAATAAATAAGGATGCAAAACATTAATCCCTCTTATCATTCCCCACTTTCATGGATTGATTACACAAAATCATGACACATTCCTATTTTGGATTGGAAGTTTTATAGAGATGTTACGATTATAAAATTGATGCTCAAGAGCCAATGACATACCTTTGTACTTTGAAGGAAGCAACAATATGTTAGTTTATCAGTATTTATCAAAATAACATCAATACTTGGTAGAAGCTAAAGAAGGACTTTATAAATAAATCAATAGATTATTGTAAGGCTAGAGATGACATCTTTAAGATGATTGAAGGAGAAAAATAATCATTGGAATATTATGTTTAGATGTTTTAGTTCAACTTTAAAATATCTACCAACTATAGATTGGATCTAAATTCTTTCAAATTGGTATTCCTTAGAGGTATTAGAGGGAAATGGATAGAGACACTAAATTTGATTGCAAATGGTGAAATTTCCTAACTTTCTTATGAGGATATAAAAGAAGTCTTCAAAATTTTTTCAAGAGATACCATAAATAAGAGAAACATTTTAGAGAAACTACTACACAATCCTCAAAAGAAACAACAACAATAATTTATTCTCCTAAATATCCCAATTTGGATTACCTAAGTTTGATTCTATTCTTGTTCATGAAGATATTCTCTAATATAAATCTAATTACAAGTTCCCACTAAATCCAATGAATAGAGATCTTTCAATTTCATTATTTTTGTGTAATCTTTTGAATTTTGTCTAAATCATTTATACACTTATTTCTTTAGCAATCTATCCCTTACTTCTCATGAGAATCAAATCAAAATTGTATTGAAGCAATTTGTATATCATTATGTAAAGGATTTGTACATAGATATGTGAAAAAGAGGAAGAAAGAGAAAATGATCTACTACTCTTAAGTTGCCCTTCATATGAAATAATCTAGACATAGAAATTACAATGTTATATACAATCACAAGAATGTCCATTTAATCACAAGAGTGTCCATTTAGTTTCCAAAAATGGTTTGGTTCTCTAACATTTAATGAGTGTCCATTTAGTTTCTAAAGCTGATTTGGTTATGTAACATTCAATCACTATTCCTTTCATATGCACTAGTCAATGAAATATGCACATGCATGTGACTAGGGTGTGTATGCATAGGGTGCTTAGGTGGTTGCATGTATTGTGATGAGGTGGAAAAGACTAAAATATTATTTAAACTAGTCAACTTGGTAAAGCCATAACTTTCATAATCATAATTATGAATTGTAATTTAAAATATAATTTCTTAAAAATATTTAAAATCATAAATTTTTAATTTTAACTCATAAATGCAAAATACAATAACTTGTAAATGAAAGTATAACTTTTTCACAACAATTATAAATTATAACTTAAAATATAACTTTCTTAAAAATATTTAAAATCATAAATTTTAAATTTTAATATAATTGCAAAATTCAATAACTTGCTATTATTATCCAAAAAGATTATTTGAAAAAACCAAATAATTATGTTTATCACTTTAATTAAGGACACAAATTACTTACAATTTTATAAGTGAATCCCAAGAGAATTTCCTTCAAAATGTTTCTTTCACCACAAGTTACTTACAATTTTATAAGTGAATCCCATGAGAATTCCCTTAAAAAAAATTTCACCAATATATTTCACCAATATTGTTGTGTAAAATAATTCTTATTAAAGTGAATAATAAAGAGCTTATAGTAGATAATTTGTTAATATATTTTTTTTAAGTTTATTTTATTTAGAAAAAATGTGTAGAATGATTATTGGTGTTTGAGATATTGATGTAGTTTGTAAATATTTATAAAACTGTTACTTGTATGATGACAGTAATGATTAACATTAGGGTAAATCAAAATTGATTTATCAAACTTTAAAAAATTAATTTTATAAACATGGTAGTCGGTATTAGCTCAAATCGGTTTCCATTAGCTTTATGTTGATATCGTTCATACTTTTATAAGAAATCAATTGCTTTTTACAATTAATGAAAGACTTCTAAAAAAATATTGTATTTTATAACGTTATTTTCCCATTGTTAATATTATCATTAATATTATCACTCGTACTCAAGCCTTCTAAACTTTAAACATTCAAATTCATTGAAAGGTGAAACTAACGAGAAATTTGAAACTAGCGAGAAATTTACATAAACTATGTTTAACCCTTTCATGAATGGTCATCTCTTTCTCTAAATTTGAACATGTAAATTAAAGGAGGGTGAAATTTGGACATGTAATAAAACAAGCTTCACCATTATGTGACTTGACCTTTGAATATAATCTTTTGACCACTTAAACTCAGCGCGAACCAAAAAATTTCCAATAAATTACACAAAAATATATAAAGAAATGGTCGTAAAAATATAATTTGGGAAAAAACGTTAAACTTATCACTTTTTAAGTCACTTCCTATTTCATATATATTTATTTTTAATATAAAATTTTATTTTATTGTTTTAAAATTTAAATACAAATTTAATAAAATAAATTATATATCAAAGTCATATCAATTTAAATCATTTAAATTATTTTTAACCATTTTTTAAAAAAGTTATTAATTTTTATGTTTAGAAATTTACATTTATTGAAAATTGATATAATTAATGATCTTTTAATTATAAATCTGTATTTTATGACTAACAATTAAAAATGTTAATATATTGATTTAATCTTATAACTTTCTTGTATTTAACTTGCTTCAGTTTCCTTATTTACTTTTGCACATTTATCTAATATAATTAATAATTTATTTATATAATCATTAATCATAATTTCCCCGTTTACCTAGGAATAATAATTTATTGGTTCAGATTGATGCATTATCTCACTCATCACGGATGGGATGCAAGTCTAACTCACTTCTCACGCATGAGTTGGAGCTCTCATATTCATGGAAGCATTTATTTTGGTTTGTATGGGTACTAGCATAGCCACTGTTTAAAGTGGTTGATGAACGCCGAAACGCTGAACTTATGGAGGAGGCAATCTGGCAGTTTCCGAAAATCCTAGGGGTCTATGAAGTTTTATATGATCTCTGTGAACGTTCTTGGTATGATTCTCATCAATCCCAAATCCTCCATGCTTCAGCTTTATCATCCTCTACGAAAAGATCCACTTCCTCGTCCGCCAAGAGAAATTTCGCTTCCTCATCCTTCACGAAAAAACCCGCTTCCAACTGGAAAATGGAACATGCCCATAGCCAGAATATGAATTGCGCAGACAACTAGAAAATGAAACGTGCTGAGAGTCAGAAAATGAAAATGAAACAAGGGGATAGTTGAGGAAAGTCAGAAATGAAACGCATATACAGCTGAGGTTAATCATTTAAACGTGGCAATCGTATAGTGCTATAGTAATTTCTTAATATGATTAGGTAAATGTTAAAAAGTA
>CBVK0100275195.1:2323-21524 GCA_900067695.1 Picea abies
CAACCAACTAACTGTGGGTGTTCATCCTTCCACCCGACCATAGGCACAGATGCATTCATTCTTAGCACTCTGGCCACCCCTGTGCCAAGCCATGATATCACCAAGGAATTCTCATGGTTCTCAAGGGTTCTCTCTCTGTTTCAGCTTTTGTTCGGGTCCTGTTTTCTGCAACTCAGAGCTTTCTCACTCGGTTGTGGCCTCGGTGAGGTTTCTCAGATGCTCTTCGGCATCAAGTTCACGGCCTTCTGTTCATGATTCATTGGAGAGCTTCACGCTTCTCCCTTGTGAGCTTCAGCCCTCCTCGTTTGGTGTTGGGTGTCTGGCGTCTCCTCTCCCGTGTGTGTGTCCCTCTTACCTTGAGAGGTTTTTGCCAACCTATCCTATTCCTTTTGTCAGAAGGAAGATTAGGTCTACAGGTCTATGTGGTACTTCGAACTGACAATCCAGGTTTCCATTCATGGGGGTGGTTGGTGATTCAACCACCGGTCCTTTCTTCATTGACTGATTTTCTTTCCTTGGGATTCGAAGGAGGTTTGTCATCCTTATCAAGGGAGGCTTGGGGTTATTTTATATATGAAACCTCTCTTATAGTTTTCACATTTGTCCGCTAGTGATATCATGGCTAGTACTTTCATGGCTTCACCCCCACAGTCAGTTATTGGCAACTCAAACAATAATACATTTACATTTTCCTCATGCATTAGCATGGTAATTTTTATTCTATGATTAATTACAAATTGGGGGAAACATGGGTGTTACAATTCCCTCCCCCTTAAAGGAACATTGTCCTCGGTGTTCTTTCTCAAAACACCTATGATGCCTTTCTCATTCGGCCACTTCAGAAGTCTTGAACTTCATCCTCGGTCAGGTCCTATTTCAGAATCTTAGTCTTCGTCACCTGCCTTCAATAATTCTTGGACAACAAGCACATTAATCACAATTTTGTGCGAAAACATCTTACTGTTGTTCAAAATTCATAAGGAAAAATTCATATTCTAGCACAGTACTTATCTGTGCAATTTGTGGATCTGTATCCACATGGTATTTTTTGTTATCCATGCTCATCGCTTCCCTTGACGTACCCATTGGGTGCATGATTCCAATTCAATAGTTCACAAGAGCTATCATGATTTTATCTCCCTTTCCAAGGTTTTTCCGCACGGGAAACTACCCACTGTGTGCATGATCCCAATAGTTTACAAGAATTCTTAAGGTCTCCTCTTCCTTGCGGTCACTCATCCTCCAGGCCCAGGCTCAGGCATCCCCTTCATTGTTATACAATCCCTTGGGCAATCCGTCTTGCCCTGCCAAGGTTTTCTCGCACAGGAAAATCTTAGAGACTCTATCAAGTGTTACAGTCAAGGCATCCCTCAGACTTTCTCTATCAAGGCGTCCCTCCGGCTTGTGTTACCTCAACATAATTTATTTCAGGAGATCATGACTTATCACGGGGTTCTCATGGCTCAGCAGTAGCCCTTTTTCATCATCTTCATCTTTGGCAGCCTTCATCTGTTCCTTTATGGACATGCCTTTTCTTCCCACCTGTACCACAGGTATATAAAATTCATGAGACATCATTATAAATTTTAACTTTCAGAATTTTATTGCAAAACTGTCACCCACGGATTTTCCAAACTCGCGACTTGTTTTTCATATTTGTTCTGTACAGGAACCAGATTCATAATTATGGGAATTTCCTTCCCATAACGGTTTGGCTCAGCGGGCAATTGGCCTTCCTTATGGGCTTACAATGCTGCCATATCCAGGACTCCTTCTTCCATCCCTTGTAGTTTGGCTCAGTAGGCAATCGGTCTTCCTTATGGACTTACAACACTGCCATATCCAAGACTCTTTGCTTCCTGCAATTCATTCTTTACACATCCAAACAATTGTTAGTTTCATTTCAACATACCAAACTTTTCAAAACGTAGTTCAACATTTAAAAAGGGTTTTAACAATTGTACCAATATCCATGACCACATTCATACCCAATACATTCTTGCATTGTTTTTCGATTTCATCACACTTTATGACCGGTTCTTGGCCATGGGGTGTTGGAAGTTAACCAACCTTTTCCTCATATGGTATATTTGTTTTCTCTCATTCTTACAGTAGGACCATGCTGCCAGCTATAGGCCGATCATGATCCCAAATCAAATACACATGAACTAAAAATTTTCACATGTATGCCTTTACGCGTTCCTTGATTGTCAATGCATTCATGACATATCAATTCATGAATTCTTCCAATGGTTATAAACGATGTTTACTACCAAGGGTTCATACCTCCATTATTTAGGTTCTTCATCCTGAGTCATACCTTACTTGGGTATCCAAGGCATACCATTGCCTTTCAAAATTCATGAATAACACTAAGACAATAAAATATTTCAGAAGGCATTCCTACCAAATCCCTTCATACCTTGTGCCACACAGGCGCGAATATCTTTATACCGATTCTTGGTTGCTAGAACCCTCTTTCTTATTTTTACCTCATCACCAGTGCTTTATTGGGGCTTTTACAGCCCCGTCAACAACCTTTCACTCACAGCCTTCTCCTGCTCATTCTCTATTTGAGGTTGCCCATCATTGGCAATTGTCTTCCTCAATAGCTCCAATTTATTTCTATACACAGCATGCATCATTATAGACACAATTGCATTAGTCATAATATTAATCCTAATGCATGTATCATAACATTCGAATCCATAAACATCCTTAAATGTTTCCATAAGTGCAATACAATAGTTCTCAATTGTTTTCACAGTATTACAACCATCATTTACTATGGTGTCAAAACATTTTCGTTCATTAATGTACTAGCTTTCTCATCCCATAGAAAACATAATGCAAAGAACTTTGGTTCCCCGATCCCCAAAATCCAAAAACCTGAAAGACCGAATCTAAGGTTTTCTCGGCTCTTTTATTCCCATGACCCTTCGCTCGGAACCTAGGGTCAACTCCGAGACATGCGTTGGGATCTCGCATTTTGGCGAATCCGTGAACAATGCTCCACCATTTCCCAAACTTCTTATCTATGCTGGTCCGACAACCTAGATTCCACAGTACATATCTCTCTGCCAATCAATGGTCCTGATCAAATCCTAGCTTTCCACCTTTCGGGATTTGGTAGATTCCTTACCCCTTAACTCCCGATTTCGAATCCCTGAAAGTGTATGTGTCAGATCCACGACCCATCGCCTATCTCGATCCAACGGCTCAAGTTGGATGTCGAGATTTCGTGACATGTGAGTCCTCAAAACTCTACCCATTGACTTCTAAACCTATGACTCCTGAAGATCTGATTACACTGGATCTATGGTTCAGGTCATCCGCTAACCAACGGCCTTGATTGAATCAGTGATTTACCTGGCGTGACTTTGGAAAGTCTACGCTTCTATTTTCCCAATAGACAAAACCTTGACGCTCTAGATCAACGGCTCTCGTTGATTCCAATCTAATAGACACTATTCCTCCTGAGCTTTTTAGTTACTTACAGGACAAATCTCATAGTCATAACTCATACGGATACTACCCTTTCTTTATGGGAACAACCAACAAGGGTCACTCTTGGGAATTAGCAACAGTCCCAAAGGACTCCTCTTAATCTTTCTTAAATAGATTATCCTTGTTGTCGATTCTAACCATTATACGTTAGGTAATCTAACCCTATATATTTTCATCAGTCCTCTCAATCATGAGGAGTTATATTCTCAGGGTTTAGTCTTTTAATAATGCAATAATTATAACTTTCTAAGGATCGTACCAGTCCTTACTCGATTTCCCAAATCATGAAGGAGTTCTTCATTTGAATCTTAATTCTTACCTAACCATCCATCTCAATTGCAAGAGACTCTACCTGCTTTAGTAGGTAGCCATCGTCACACTATAATAGAACAACTCAGTTCATGTCACTTGTCTTGCTCGTGCCGCTCCATAGCACATTTTATTCCACCTCTGTTATTCACACTTAGGTATTATCAGTAATATTGATTGGTGCATCCTACTCCTATAAGAGTAGTTACCATCTTAACAGAGGGGTTAAAGAAATTCCCAATTTACAGTTTCATTCTGCGGTCCTTCTTCTTAAAGAGAAAATGCAGATAACACTATCTCTTTACGCGGCTCGTACATGAGCCCAAGTAGGCCAAGTGTTGTAACCATGCTCTGATACCAATTTGTCACATACCCACTACGACAAAAATAAAATTTTTTGCTCTTCCTCAAGGGATAGAACCCCCGAATTCCTACGGAGGCCTAGTGCAGGCTAGCTCTTCCCTTATCCACCTCCATGTGATCGTTGGTTCAGGCTAGCTCTTCCCTTATCCACCTCCATGTGATCGTTGGTTATGACCAGAGGCCAAGCCAAGAGGCGCCTTTTGCATTTCGCGATTCAGCGATGCAAGAGAGTCAAGTCTTTCGATTCTTCAAACCCTAAAATACAAAATCTTACCTTCGAGGAGATTGATAGCTATGAATCTCCCCCTGATCCGACAGTATTGGCCGTACACAGGCCAAGCCAAGAGGCGCATTTCGCATTTCGCGACTCAGCGATGCAAGAGAGTCAAGTCTTTCGACTCTTCAAACCCCGAAATGCTGAAATGTCGAACCCTGAAAGGGATGGAGAGTGACAAGCTCTACACTTGGGTCTTGTCCACGTGACCCTGTTCCGTGACCATGCACTTAATCGACAAGGCACTTATCGGATTTTCGCGATTCGGGGAATCGCGATGCAATTTCTCTTCCTCTCCCTTTCAAATCCCCGAAACTCCGAAATCTCTGAAGTTCCCTTCCAAAGGGAGATCAACGGCTGTAAGCCTCCCCTGATCCGAAGGTTTGGATCTTTTCGGGATTTCATGGATCAAGAGTCCCGACTCTCTTACTCTTTATAACCTCGGTAGCCGAAATATCGAAATATCTCTGCTGAGAGATCAACAGTCCATGTCCCTCTTGAACCAATGACTACAATCCAACTGGATCGACGACCCACAGCCTTTCGGGGTTCTGGAATTCACGATTTCACGATTCTGTTACAAACAATACTTATCCACGATTTCACACACCCACTCCAACAATACGTCACGTTTCGCGACTTTGGGAATTTCAATACAAAGTGCCCTGGTTCCTTGTCCTCGAAACTTTTGAAATCCCGTTTCTCCAATTCCTTGTCCTCTCATACTCCCGGTATCCGAAGTACCGAAGTGTCGAATCTCAAAATTCCGGTCCTCCTTCTCTTGAGTGAGGTCAACGACTCAAAGCCTCTCCTGATCCAACGGCTCAGATCCTTTTGGGGTTTTATGAGTCAAGAGTTCATAACTCTTACCTCTCATTTTCTTAGTAACTGAATTACCGAAATCTCCTTTCGGGGATTTCCCCCAAAACCTCAAACGCGTGCACCTTTCGGGACTTCAGGATTTGCGATTTCATGAATCCGCCGCGACCAAACTCTTGGTCCTTCAACCTCCCGGTATCCGAAACCCCAATGGGTTTGGATCTTTGCCACGTGTCCTCTGAAATGGACGGTCCCGATGCTTTTGTTGTTTCACGTACCAAGAGTTTGAAACTCTCGGTACCAAGACCACAACCTCCTCTATGTCCCGAACTCTGAATAGCCGAAATACTGAAATCCGGTGGCTCCTCTCCTATATCGGGATTTTGTGAATTGGGAGTTCACAATGCAGCGACTCCACGATTCTAGTCCTTCAATCTTCCGGTATCCAAAGCCTCGATGGGTTCGAACCTCTGCCACGTGTCCTCTTAAATGGATGGTCCTGATCTTTTTGGGACTTTGATGAGTCCTCACCTTTGCGTATGCGAGGGTTAAACCTCATGAAGCTTCTTCTGGATTCAATGGCTATTGGCTATCCACGCGAGATCTGACGGTAGCTATAGCTCCTCCCTGAGCTCATGCTTTCTTCCCGATTTCAGAAGATTTTGATGCTTCAAAGGTCTCATCTTTCGATCTTATACTACAAGCCGGCTATTGGGTCTCGCCAGCACTTTACGAAAAGTGTTGTCCCTCCTAAGCTTTCTCATCTATGAAGGAATTAAGAGCTTTGCGCTCTTTCTCCTGGGCTTGACTCTTAGAAGAGTCTTCTACGCACCCCTTTCGCACATTCGTCAAGTCTAGGACTTGGGTGAGTCTCGGCCTCTACTTGCCTCGTAGGGAGTCGGTGCATAACTACACTACCTCTCCTGAGCTTAATAGAATTCATCCTCCAAGGGACTCTAGACAACTAGGAAGGTTGGCATGTGTACATGAGACTATGACTAAGGTCACAGGACACAAGCATTTACGAGTACCAATCATGTCCTATCAATAAAATTTCTTACTGGCCTAAATATACAACCAAGCAGTAAGGAAAGGGACACAGTATATCCATTCAGAAATCAAACACAATTCCCGGAACATACCCAGTATAACCAAATTCATGCCCAGTTACTGCTAAATTACACAGAGTAAGAAATCACTTATCTATTACAGGTTGCCGCCAACCAACTGATTGTGGGTGTTCATCCTTCCACCCAACCATAGGCACAGAGGCATTCATTCTTAACACTCTGGACACCTCCATGCCAAGCCATGATATCACCAGGGAATTCTCATGGTTCTCGAGGGTTCTCTCTTTGTTTCAGCTTCTGTTCAAGTCCTGTTTTCTGCAACTCGGAGCTTTCTCACTCGATTGTGGCCTCGGCAAGGTTTCTCAGATGCTCTTCGTCATCAAGCTCGCGGCCTTCTGTTCGTGATTCATTGGAGAGCTTCACGCTTCTCCCTTGTGAGCTTTCATCCTCCTTTTCTGGTGTCGGGTGTCTAATGTCTCCTATCTCGTGTGTCTGTCCCTCTTACCTTGTGAGGTTTTTGTCGACCTATCCTGTTCCTTCTATCAGAAGGAAGCTCAGGTCTGCAGGTCCTTGTGGTACTTCAAACTGACATCCCAGGTTTCCATTCGTGGGGGTGGTTGGTGATTCAACCACTGGTCCCTTCTTCATTGACTGATTTTCTTTCCTTGGTATTCGAAGGAGGTTTTTCATCCTTATTAAGGGAGGTTTGGGGTTATTTGATATATGAACCCTCTCTTATAGTTTTCACATTTTTCCTCTAGTGATATCATGGCCAGTACTTTCAAGGCTTCACCCCCACAATCAGTTATTGGCAACTCAAACAATAATACATTTACATTTTCCTCATGCATTAGCATGGTAATTCATATTCTATGATTAATTACAAATTGGGGGAAACAGGGGTGTTACATTTAACTTCATAGAGGATTTGGTGTAGGTAGTTTTGTGTTATTATATCATGTTTTTGGTTTTGTCTTAACCATGGTTGTTTAACTTCATAGATTAAGTGGAACAGAGATGTTTAACTTCATAGATTAAGTGGAACAGAGATGACCATGAAACAAAGTGGATTTGGTGTAGGTAGTTTTGTGTTGTTATGTCATGTTTTGGGTTTTTGTCTTAACCATGGTTGTATAACTTCATAGATTAAGTGGAACAAAGATGAGAGTGGATTTGGTGTAAGTAGTTTTGTGTTGTTATGTCATGTTTTGGGTTTTTGTCTTAACCATGTTTCTTTAACTTCATAGATTAAGTGGAACAAAGATGAGCTTGACATAACTTTGGTTGACATAAAAAATATGAGCTTGAGATAAATTTGTTTGACATCAAGTGTATCATCCAGGCACATTGTGGAAAAAATAGTTAGTAAATAATTTGAAATATAATGTTTTTGTAAAATTGTATAATACATGTACATATGAGTTGATCCAGTCAATCTAATATACACTGCCTTCAACTGGTATAACAAGGATTACATTTATTGACAAGTGTTAAAAACATCGTAAATATTGACAAGGGTTCATATTAACAAGGATTACATATATTGACAAGGGTTCATATTAATTTGCATTTCGGACAATGTGTTTATTATCTGGATAATTTTCATCTCGTTTTGGCGGCATTCATAGAAAGACAACATTTCTATAAAATCAAAACAAAACAGGGATTTACAAAATATTGACAAGTGTTGAAAAAAATTGCAAATATTGATAGATGTCCATATTAATCTGTGTGTTTTAAGAAATGGACACACAGTTTGTGAGGCTCTCTTGGCACTAATCTCATGCTTCTCCAGTTGGTCGTGAATTCGATTCACAGGACCTATACCTCTCAAGTTTGAAATGAAAAAAATATTCTTGATACAGATTGTATAGGGAATGAAATGAAACACACACATGAATATAAAAAAGAGCACAATAATAGAAAAAAAACCCAACTTTTGTTAATGAATAAAATAGTGTAATATTGTAGAACACAAACTGGCTAGAATGGTAGTATCTTATCTCTGAAGAGAGAGAGAGAAGGAAACTATGCTCATTCACAAAAGCTAATACAAGAGGTTGAAAGGATGGCCTTTTAACATAAAGAAAGAACCCTAAAGGTCCAAAACCCTAAACCTGGGAGGCAAAGCGGCAAAAGATTGTTTTTGAGACGCCAAAAGGTAATTTTGGGTGTTATTTTCTACATCAACTTTTTAGGGGCTCAATTTTGGCATACAATATTTGTTTGGTGTGCATAATAGCTTGTTGGAAATCTCTAACTGAGGACGACAATATTGCATCATGGCCTGGGTTTTCCAAAAGTAAACCAAGGCCCTTGAACCTTTAGATAAAACATCATTTAGGGCGTCAAAACAACCCCAAAAGCTTAGGACCCAAAAAATCATAACAAAACTACCAAGATGGAGAATCGTGTTGAGTCAGTGGAAGAGGTGGGTGCCACCAATACCCACCTAGATCAATTTTAATTGGTGGAAATTCTATTTCTTATGAAGACACACCTCCCTAGGGATTCATTATACACTTTGGGACCTTCTTAAACCATAATGCTCCCCTTTAGAGAGCTCTTGAACCCTAACACTCCTCTTCTAATTGTTAGGGACCTAACCCCTCACATAGGTAGAATAATATATTTCCATGTAATAAAGGTCAATATTAATAAGGCCTATCAATAAGGAAGAAGTTTACATCGAGCATGTGTAGTAAATGAGTTGTAGGTGCACCCTTAGCCTCCTTAAATCTTATTTCTTTAGGATTAAAAATTTGTTTTCCTCGAATAAGTATTACAAAGACACATATTAGATAAATGAACTTTTTCAGTATCGCCATTAACCAAGGTCCTGCTCTCCATGAGTCCATCTTCTGTACTATGGATTGGAGTGATTCTCTTATCGAATTCACTTGAAACTTGTCTGTGTACTTCAACTAGCTTAGATGAACATTGTGGTCTCTTAACAAAAATGGAGCCTTACCTTAGGATGTCTTTAAAAAATCACAATAGATCCTAATTCCTATCCATTGTGTGTTGAATTTTCACTATGCTAGGCTCAATCCTAAGGTTTATTTTATTTAGCATGTATTTGAACCATAAACAAATGCAGCTACACCATACATAAGTGTTGCAATAACCAATATCACTAGAAGAATTACCATGCACAAGAACACAAGAAATATCCTAGGAAACCCTTCTACTCAAGGGAAGAAAACCCAACAATCCTTTGCTATATTCTTAAGAGAATATCCCCCAACCATAAAACCTTAATGCACATAAGAGGGTGCTCTACAACCTTGAAACTAGCTCCCAAGAGAGGTGTGCACTTCAGCCCTAAAATGTACTTGCTGAAATTCTGAAATGTCAAGTGTGAGTGTGTTTCCTCAATGGGGAAATCACCTTTATTTATACTAGACCAGACATAGCAATAGGTGTGTCTATTGGAACAATAGGGCCAACCTCAATAACTCATAAATATAATTAATTATTACAATAAACCTTAATTATCTTTCACATATGCTGGGGTCGAGTTGTACCCTTTACATCATAATTAGGGTTACAAGTAAATCTTACACTTAGACAATATAGGAAGGGATCCACACGTCCACTAGTTCTCAACCACTAGGGACACGTCCACCTGTGCTCAGCCACAAGGATGACATACTCAACAGACCTCTATCTCAACTGAGTCCATGGGAGATTCATCTAGAGTACCATATCGACTCAACTCTCACACAAGGGAGTATGATACACCCATCACATGGGCACACTGAACACTAGGGGACGACTCAACTCTCAGAAAGAGGAGAATGATGCACCCCATCACATGGGAATACCAAACACTAGGCTCTCTCACAAGTTGACTCAACTCAGTCACAGAGGAGAACGTATCCTGGAGAATATCACACGAAGCTGCAATCATCAACACTCCCTCTCAGTTAGGGAGGCATTCTCCACTAGGCCAAGTCTTTCACATAAGTACTCGAACTTCATCCTGGCAAGCGATTTGGTGAAGATATCTACAATCTGCTCATGTGTAGGAAGGTACTGCATGTGTACTGCTTTCCTCTGCACCATGTCTCTGATATAATGGTATTTGATCTCAATGTATTTCGATTTATCATGAAACACTGGATTCTTAAAGAGCTTCACACAACTCTGGTTATCACAATGAATAATGGTAGAATCCATATCATGATCAAATAAATCTGTCAGGAGCTTGCGAAGCCACACTGCTTTGTGGACTGCCGCACTCAATGTTATATACTCTGATTCTACGGTACTCAAAGCCACAGATTTTTGTTTCCTGCTACACCAGGAAACCATGGAAGATCCCAAGGTAAAACAACAACCATATGTGCTCTTCCGGTCCACTATTCTCCCTACCCAATCTGCATCGGCATATCCCTGCAATATCATGTCTACATCGGAGACATATATCACGCCATATACAACTGTGCTCTGTAGATATATCAATACATGGTTCGTTGCTATCTAGTGAGTCTGTCTCGGTTGACTCATAAATTGATTGAGTACATTCACTGCATAACATATATCAGGTCTAGTGTTAACCAGATACATCAATGATCCAGTCAGCTATTGGTATAGATGTGGATAAATCTCTCCTAAATCGGTAGAAGCCTCGTTCATTTTCTTCATATCCATCACCATCGGTGTAGGCATGGACTTGCAGTCTGTCATACCGAATTTATTCAATATCTCCACTGTATATTTTCCTTGACTCAGGAAAATATCATCAGTCCTCTGCCATACTTCTAGTTCACAGAAGCAGTGCATCATACCCAGATCCTTCATCTCGAATTCATAAGTCAATGCACATTTGCATTCAACAATAAGTCTTTCTGAACAGGTGAGGAATAAGTCATCTACGTACAAGACCAAGATAAGGAACTTGTCACCAACAATGTGATAATATATTTTTGGATCAACAACACTTTTGTTGAAGCCCAAACTCATCGAGAATCCATCCATCTTCTTGTACCAAGCATGAGGTTCCTTCTTTAGTCCATACATGGATTTCTTCAACCTGCACACATGATATTTCTCTTCCTGTATCACGAATCCCTTTGGCTGCTCGATGTAAACTTCTTCCTCAATCTCACCATTGAGAAAGGCTGTCTTTACATCCATCTGATGTAGTTTCCAACCCATGGATGAAACTAGTGCAATGATAGTATGGATGGAAGTGTATCGGGCTACTGGAGCAAATGTATCCTCATAATCAATTCCCTCCACCTGTGAGAATCCTCTGGCTACAAATATCACTTTGTATTTATCGACACTTCCATCAACTACATGCTTGATCTTATAGATCCACTTAGAAGTCACTACATACTTCCCTTCTGCTCTCAAAACAATATCCCACACACCATTCTTCATGACAAACTAATACTCTTATGTCATGGCATCTTTCCATACTTGCTGACCTGCTCCTTATCCATGACAAGAAGGCTCAGTATCAATGATGTGGCTCATGGCTTAAACATAGCTCGAAAATATCTTTGGTTTCTTGCTCTCTCATAATGTGCCTCAAGAAGTTGAATGTCCCTATGCCTCCTGCAGAGTTTGTCGAGCCTAGGCATTCCTTTTATGGAGTACTACAATGTCTCTGGGGACATCAACTTGAGAAACTAGATCAACTAGATCGAATGGAACAATGGATATTTCCTCTGAACTACTGAAGGGGGAGAAGGTATTGCCTCGCTATCAATCTCCATCTAAGATTCTCTGGATATTCCAAAGGCTATCTTTTCCTTAAAGATGACATCTCTAATCACCTCAATTTGTCTCTGTCCAGGGATGTAGATCCAGTATGCCTTTGAAGATTCACTATATCCCACAAATGTACCCTTTCTTCCTGAAGGGTATAGCTTGGACCTCTTCTCCTCGGGTACATGTAAGTATACTGGACACCCAAATATCTTGAAGTGTCTAACCTCAAGCTTCACTCCAGCGAAGGCTTCTTCGAGAGTCATGTTCTTCAAAATCTGGCAAGGACTCCTGTTCTGAACATATACTGATGTCATGGATTCTTCTGCCCACAAAATCATAGGTAGATTATGATCATGTATCATTGCTTTGGTTTCCTCAATGACGGTTCTATTCTTCCTCTCTGCAACCCCATATTGTTGAGGGTTGTAAGGAACTGTGTACTCCTTCTTGATCCTTGCCTCAATACAAAAATCACTGAAATCCCTGGAGATGTACTCTCCTCCATTATCTGATCTTAGCACCTTGATCTTCCTTCCGGTCAAGTTCTCAACCTGAGCTTTGAATTCTTGAAATCTTGCAAGGAATCCATCCTTGGTCTTCAAGAAATAAATCCATGTCTTCCGAGAGTGATCATCTATGAAGAGCAGATAGTACATATATTTGTTCAAGGAGGCAACAGTAATTGGTCCACACATATCTGAATGTATCAAGTCCAATATCCCCTTGGATCTGTTGTCACTGCTCAAGAAGGACCCCTTGACATTCTTTCCAAGAGAATAGCCTCTACAAACACCATTATGTTGAACCTGTATCTTTGGCAGGCTTGTTACCATCTTCCCTAGAGATGGAAGGGCTCTATAATGAATGTGAGAAAGTCTCTTATGCCATAACTCACTCAAGACAATAGTATCATGTAACAGGTCCTGGACTGGTCAAATAGTGAACCTGTATAAGTTGTTTTCTCGAACACCAATTACTCGGGCATAATTCATATGTGAGTCCTTGTGCCATGCAAGAATTTTTCCTTCAGAAAAGGTAACCTTGTAGCCTTTACCTTCTAAAGAAAAAATGGAGACAAGGTTCCTTTTCATCCCAGGTACATATAGTGCCTCACTCAACTGAAGGGGTATGTCAGAATCTAGTTGGAAGGTAGAAGTTCCAACCCCTTTCACATTATATCTGGCATTGTCTCAAAGTACAACATGTAGACTGGTCTCTTTCTCAACAAGATCTATTAGATGATATCTATATCTAGTCATGTTCCTGGAGGCACCAATGTCAATTAACCAAATATCATTATCACTAGGAACCGTACTTGAAAGTGTTGATATGAATAAGAAGGCTTCATATTGGATGTCTTCATTTCTCTGATGTGGATCTGGATCAACATCAGCAGTGGAGGCAAGTTGTCTTTCTTTCTCTTCATCGATAGTTGTCTCTAGTAAGGCCTCTTGTCTCACACTTAGTCGGTCATCCTCTTCCAGGGTGATCTGAAGTCTTGACCTCCAGGAACTGAAGTTTCTTGATCCATCAAGCCTATCTTCCACCAACGTTCTATTCCTCATGGTTTGCAGATTCTTCCACAAACCCTTAGCAACTAGGCTAGGAAGCCTAACGACTAGGATAGGCTAGAAATATTAGGTTTTGTTGAGCTTATGACTGCCAACAATAATCCTTAGAGGTCAAAAGAACACTGGTAAGCTTAAAAAAAACTCCTTCAATGAGCTGCAGAAACCCTAAAACTAAAATTTATGCAAAAAATTGTGAAACCCTAGGGCCAAAAATCCAAAATGCTCGGAAATGCAATCTGAAATTTGTTGGAGGTGTGTTGAAGGAGTTCGTACACTCCTATGCAATTTGTATCCCCAACGTTTCAGTGGAAAGTGATGAAACAACCAAACAAGAGAGGGTCATACCTTTTTCTGGAAACCCTAGGAGGGTCATACGGTTCTATAGAAGAGAGGACAGCTTGATTGAAGGATTGTGCAATGGATTCTTCAAGACCTATGCTCTAATACGATGTTGAATTTTCACTATGCTAGGCTCAAGCATGAGGTTTATTTCATTTAGCATGTACTTGAACCATAAACAAATGCAGCTACACCATACATTAGCATGTACTTGAACCATAAACAAATGCAGCTACACCATACACAAGTGATGCAATAACCAAGATCACAAGAAGAATTACCATGCACAAGAACACAATAAATATCCCGAGAAACTCTTCTACTCAAGGGAAGAAAACCCAACAATCCTTTTCTATATTCTCAAGAGAATATCCCCCAACCATAAAACCCTAATGCACACAAGAGGGTGCTCTACAACCTTGAAACTAACGCCCAAGAGAGGTTTGCACTTCAGCCCTAAAATGTACTTGCTAAAATTCTGAAATGTCAATGGAGAGTGTTTTATCAATGGAGAAATAACCTTCATTTATACTAGACCAAACACAGCAATAGGTGTGTCTATTGGAACAACAGGGCCGACCTCAATAACTCGAAATATAATTAATTATTACAATAAACCTTAATTAGGTTTCACATATGGTGGGGCCGACTTGTACCCTTTACATCATAATTAGGTTTACAAGTAAATCTTACACTTAGACAATATAGCAAGGGATCCACACATCCACTAGTCCTCAGACACTAGGGACACGTCCACCTGTGCTCAGCCACAGGGACGTCATACTCAATAGATCTCTATCTCAACTAAGTCCATAGGAGAATCATCTGGAGTACCATATCGACTCAACTCTCACACAGAGGAGAATGATACACCCATTACATGGGCACACCCAACACTGGGGGATGACTCAACTCTAACACAAAGGAGAATGATGGACCCCATCACATGGGCATACCCAACACTAGGCTCTCTCATAGGTCGACTCAACTAAGTCACAAAGGAGAACATATCTTGGAGAATGCCACTCAACGCTGCAATCATCAACATTGTGGAGGACCTCAGCGTGCAAGAAAAAATGACTTGGAGAAACCCTTTTCCTCTAGGTTATGAGCCACCATGAGAACATTATTATTATTATTATATTCATTATCCTGTCATTTTGAATATCATTTTTTAAATATACTCTTTCTCTTATAAATAGCTTTGGGTTCTTTTCACAATAATACACTACGTTAGAGAAGACCTATGAGTAACTATGCTCCAAACCAGGGATAATTTTAAGGATGGAAATTTATCTCACATTATAGAAACCTTGGCAGTTCTTTCTAGTCCTTAATATGCAAACTATAAAATGTTTGGCGATATTTTTGTAAAAATGTTTAAATTTCTAAGGATTTTATATAGTTTCTATAAAATTTGGGATATTTTTAAGGTAAAATAGTTTTATTCTATAGAATTTGTGGAATCACTTTTTAGAAAAAATGGAAATTGGCGAATCTTTTTTTTGGAAAAAGCAAGGAAAATTAGCCCATGGGCAAATTTAGCCCCTAAAATGTTCCCTGCTCCAAACATAATTAATTATTTCTAACTATAATTAACCAAATTAGAACACAGGATTTTCAATATGTGAACACAACAACATTTATACAAAAACCACAAGAGTGTCATTACAACTATTCTACTTAAGTTAAAAGAAGATCTTTCCATCATAGTGTGATAAAAACTAGAAAATTTTGATCTCTCACGTGATTTCCTATAACATTGACAACTCATATAAATAGTGAAGCAAGTCATACTTGTTAATTATGATCTCTTAATTATACACTAATTGATTCCATGACCAACCCCAAATCAATGATTTATACATTTTTTTAGATATTCATAAATCCCATATTCCATCAATGGCATGTGAAGCATGATACAAGCAATAAACAATAAACAATGCGTAAAGAATGATAGCAACAAAAAATATTGCATCAAATAAGGTGGAAGGGGATTCTATCCAAGGCACATATTATGATCTTAAAAGTTTGTTCCATGTAGAATTATATTGGCTAAAATTGTCTCGATGATTTTGCAACAATTTATTTTCCTACTAAGCACTAGTTGTGCAAGAATTTTTGTTGGAAAAAATGGTTTTTGAATATACTTATTTCAAGACAAAACATAACATATTATACAAAATCTAATACTAGGATAAGTGAAATAACTTCAACAAATTTACTATATAGATTTCATTATTTATCCAAAAACCAAGCAAAGTAAGGTCTTCAGAATATGGAATTTCTAATGTGATGCCAATGATTGAAGTCTAAGCTAATTTCTAAAAGTAATGAACAATTTAAAATCAAGATCCAAAAATACAAACTGTGAAGAGGAAAATAGAGATGTATTAAAACATATGAGAAACTGAGCAATTGTGCATCATTGAACTACAAATATTGTAATAATGGGGGTGAAGAGGTTGCTATAAAGAATAATAAAACAAGAGATATGTGCAAAAATAAACAATGGAAAGTGTTTTCAAGTGACTAAACTGAAATTTTAAAATAGTGGTGCAACATTATGTGCATATAGAGACTGGTCACTACAATAAATAACCAACACATAGGAAAGAACTTAATTTAATACAATAATTGAACACTCGACATAGATAAACCACATTGTTTATGTAACTTCTTTTAATATTAGCAATGGCCAAGATTTAGGGCCATATTTACATTCAATAGATCCTTTCTTAGTCTCTAAATTTCCCCTCTACAACTATTTAAACCTCCCCTATTGAGAGCCAAAGAAAAGTCCTTTTTAATATAAATGGAAGAGAATTTTAATTGTCTCACAATTGAACCATTGTAAGTTCAAACCATTTGTTGGGATCGATGAAAACCAGTTTCGCTTAGTCGATGATCTCAAAATTGGTCTAGATTTGTACCAATGCTAAATTAGACGATTTGTGAATCTTTGCAAGCAATTTCATTCAATGTTTGATGGAGTGTCATGTCTTGCAACTTGCTTGCTATTTAAATTTTAGGATATTCATCATTTCCTTTAGGATTCCCTTGCATCGGGTTCCCCTACTAAATTTTAGTGAGCATAGGCTCACTGATATGTTGTGGAATTCTAAAAAAGGTCCATTGATTTTGTGGAATACATGTGGATTCATTTTTATCTTTACCCTTATACTTGACCAAAAAATCCTTGTATCTAGGGATTTGAGTTTTATGGAAAAATATCTTATTCAAAATGAATTCTATTAGATCAAATTTATTCTCCAATATCTATTTAACCCAATAAGTAACACATTCCTCATCATCAATAATCACATTAACATCTCATGAGAAACATACAAATCAACAACATTGAAAATTGGCAAAATATTTAAATTACTCAACAATTCTAAGTGATAATCATTGTGACATAATTTATTTAAAATTTGACATGGACTAATCTTCTTGGGATCGATCTTGTTATAGGTCCTTTATGGAAACCTTTCCTTCCACACGTAAGCATATACAAATTCACATTCACTGCATTTCTCGTCTCCTCTATGGATATCAACATCTGCCTTATAATTCTGATAAATCTACCTTAATTAGAACTTAACCTAATCATGGGTCACCTTCATATACTTGGCAGAAATTTTAGCATCTTCACTCTTTAAATTATTAACATTTGACTTCAACCAATCAATGATTTTTGATAGTGATCTTCCATAAACATTTTGAAAAGGGTTTTTACCTATATATCTATAAATTGAATTATTGTGGGAACATTCTACTTAGGAAAGGATCAAATCCCATTTCCCAAGGCCATCACTTAACAAATTCATCAATTGATTAACTAAACTTCAATTGACCACTTTCATTTGACCATTGGTTTGAGGATGGTACATTGAACTAAAGAGTAATGTAGTTCCTAATCTCTTCCAAAATGTCCTCTAGAAATGTCCAATGAATTTGTTGTATCACTTTGAAGTAATGGTTTTGGGTAAACCATATAACCTCATAATCTCCTTAAAGAATAAAAAACTACATTAATTGCATAAACAATATTTTTAAAAGGTCTGGAGTTTTCCATTTTTGAGAGGTGATCTACAACTAAAAGGTTGAAATAAATGCCTGTTTGTATTCTAGGTAAACCTAGGACAAAATCTATATTAAGGTCCTCTCTCTTCATCCATACGATAAAATCAATAACACTCAACCCAATTAATTATGTCTTTGGAAATACCTAGAAAAAAATATATCTCTTACACTAAATATTTGATCTTGTCAATACCAAGGTGACCACTTAGACTTCCATTACATGATTCTCTAATCTATTTCATTCAACCTCTAAGAAAGAAAAATATTGTTATTTTCTAAACAAGTAACCTTCTTGAATAAAATAATTGAAATGTGTCGACCTATATTCCTTAAGGGTATTTGCACATTGCCTATGTTTTGCAACATATTCATTAGTTGCATACAAATTCTTCATATTCTTTGGTTGCACAACTTCTACAAACATTGTTAGTAGCAAAATTGATTTCCCACTCAATGCATCAACTACTTTATTTGATTTACCAAATATATTCTTCAAAACAAATGAGTAATTCTACAAAAATTTTATCTCATATTATTGATGAGCCCCATGTTTATCATATGTTGCTCATCCTTTCCTTATGTATTTTTGTTATGATCACTAGCTTCCTTTTAAAACTCTTGTTGGAGTTGCCAACTTAGTTATTGTTTGACATGTGATGTTTAATATAATGTAATTGGCTTAATTTCAAGATGGAAATAATGAATGGATGATTTATTTTATTACTTGAGTCTATTATGTTGATTGGAATAGTATGCACTAACATTGACTGGAAAGCTAAGGTTGCTATAAAGTTTGATTTATGAATCTTGTTCCATGTGTCTCACACCATGAATAAACTCAACCCTTATGGGATTAATCCACCTTTATATTTGCAATGCAGGTAATAATGAATGACGAATATGACCAGGCGGTGGCGGGAGCTGATTGGGAAGTGACCATGGTGAGAGGACTTGTAAAGGGCGAATAAGGGGAAAGGGACTGACAAAGTAATGAGACGTGACCTCTAGGGGAAAAACGTGGATAATGACATCATGGGGTGACAAGGTATGTCAGATCTTGGGAGGCGGTGGGAGTCTGACCCAATGGATTCCTGCCACGTAGATGAAAAGGGCCCGCCAGAAAACATTCCATTCCGGAC
>CBVK0100275196.1:0-13956 GCA_900067695.1 Picea abies
AAGATTAGGCAGTTTGGTCAGATTTATTCACTAACTAACCCTAATCACTTGGCTAAGATTAAACAATTTAACCAAGCTTATTCACTACTCCTATCAACATCAATTTAAAAGAACTTGGCCACACTACTCCTATCAACATCAATTTAAAAGAACTTGGCCATGCTTGAACGGTATGGACCAAATCATTGTTATTGGATGGGGCTCTATTGAATTTCTTTTATGCCCTCTTTTATTCTTTTTCTTTCTTTTCTTTTTCTTTTCTTTTCTTTTTCTTTTTCTTTTCTTTTCTCTTTTCTTTTTCTTTTCTTTTTCTCAAATTATTTGAATGGAAAATCATTTGACAAACAAAAACAGTTAAAGAGATAACATTTCAGTCACCAGTGGATCTTATAAATTATAGGGTTATAACAAGAGGAACAATTGTCGAGGTGAGGAGAAGAAGACATGCAACTCTAATAATATTGGGCAAAATTACACTCAACCACTTTCGACAGGGATGATACCAACTAACTTTATTGTGGAATAGATGGCCATTAGAACACCCCTTTATTATGGGATAGCTGGCATTAGAACACCACTCATTCATATGATATTTTGACAAAAGCTCACTCTAAATCATGGCATGAATATCCGATGGATGTTAATCTACAATCTCAACATTTCTAAACTATAATCACAAGGTCACAAGTTCAAATCCAGAAGGGTTAGGGTATGTATACCTCCGCAGACTTTAGGAGTTAAATCTCTATGCATAAGATTTGTATATCTACGTAAACTTAATCAAATATGTACAAAGGAGATCTCTTCTCTCACAAACAAAGAAATGTCATGCACCAATTTAATATCCATAACCTTATAAAATGTCTAAATCTAACTAAATTAGTGTAAATTATTATCTCAAAAGTCGGCGCATCTCCGTGTTTATACAAATGAATGATTATTTATAAATTGGGCGAATAAACAGGCATTTGGTCGTGTTATTATAGCTAGTAGATCGACGAAGCAAATTCGAAAAAAGCTTCCATCTATCTAGCTGTTCTGCCCCGTCCATCGTATCCAGTTTTCAGTTTACATTTCTTTCTTGAACAAAATGGGGGGAGGCAAAGGCAGACGCGGAAGCGGAGGTGGCAGGCGGAAAATAGTTCCAGGGTTAGAAAATGTGTCCTGTCACACAGATGATAAAATCTCCATCTCTCAGGCGAGCATGGGCATTGGCAAAGAAGAAGAAATATCCAGGTTGCGGGAGCTTAATCAATTACTTATTAAAGATATCAACATCTCACGACAAGAAAACGCTTGTTTCTTACAAAAGCTCACTCAAATGGAATTACACATTCACAATCTTGACGGAAAATTTCAGTCCAAGATGGATAATCTCCATAGCGAACTTACAGAACAAGTGAAAGTCGGGGAACAATTGAACGACGACTTGGCGGTAGTTGAGACGGAATTCGGAGAACAATGTCAAAGGAATGATGAGGAATATCGGGCTGCCATTTCTAAACAATTGCGGGACGCCGAGGAAAGGTTCAAAAAGGAAATTCATGAGAAAGAAGAAGAGTGCAGAGCGGTGGTTTCTGATAAAAGAATTCTAGAATCTAATGTTTTGCAGTTGAAACGTGAAATTGAGGTGATATCTGCAGAATTAGAGGCAGTACATAAAGGTTGGAAATTGGAAAAAGATGAGCTTTCGTCACAGATTGCAGCAGCAAGACAGGAGACTGAGCAGATCGCTAAAGGCAGACAAGTGGCAGAGAAAGAATGGAACAAAGACAAGGACAAGTGGTTGTCTTCATTGGCCGCATATAAGAAAAAAATTGAAGAGTTGTCTCTGGAAAACGAGAGGCTCTTAGTTCAGTCTAGAGTAGAAAACGTTGAAATGCAATCCAGGTTGAATGAATCCCAGGCAAGGACACAGGAATTACTTGAAGACAAACATTTGTGGGTTTCTGAAAATGGGAATTTGGAAAGCAAAGTTGCAGAGCTGCAAACAAAGCTTGATTCGATTGGTAGTGAAAGAAGATTACTGTGTCAGAAAAATAGAGAGATAAGCACTGAAGTAGAGTCCTTGAAGGCGGAGTTGCATGGACATAATGCGAGACTGGCTCACTTGGAAGATGAGAGGGAACAAAATGAGAGTGTTTTACATCAATGCAGAACAGAAAAGATGGATTTGCAATCCGAGTTGAATGAATCCAAGAAAAGGATTCATGATCTGCTAAGAAAAATTGAACAAGATGGGCATTTGTGGGATAAGGAAAAGAGAAATTTGGAGGTCACTCTTTCGGAGCTCCGAACAAACCTTGAGTTGATGGCTAGTGAAAGTGGATTAATGAGCAAAAAGATTATAGAGCTAATCATTGAAGTGGAGTTCTTGAAAACCCAGGAGAATGAGTATAATGCTACTCTGGTTTGCATGGAAGACGAAAGGCATGCTTTGAACGCTGAGTCTTCAAGCAATGAAGAGAGGTTACAGTCTTTGCTTACCAAAATTGCAACTAACGAATATGAAATTGACAGCCTTCGGAGCCAGGTGAATGAAGGAGTCAAACAACGCTTAGATTTAATTGATCAGCACATGGTAACAGAGCGTTCTCTTCAACAACGGAATGAAATCCTGCAAGAGGAGGTGGACAGTACTAAGGGTTTGCTAGAAACACAAAATCAGAGAGTTCAAGAGTTGGAGACTGCTCTGCATGCTCTCAACGAGGATATTCAATCCAAAGAACGTCAACCTTTGCAAGTGAGGCCACTGGTGCTAGAAAATGGAAAATCAAAACCAAATGGAAAACAAAATGGTGTTATTGAAAACACAAAACCAAAATCTAATGTTCTTACTGAAAAGAGAACAACCAACGGATTGCTCGAAAAGGCAACACCGCCAAAGCCAGTGCATGAAAAACGAACATCTGAAAACCGAACACCATCAAAACTTGTGGCTGAAAAACAAACACCAAATAAGGTGTCAGGAAAGCGAACACCATCAAAGCTCTTGCCTGAGAAACAAACACCAAACAAGGTGCCTGGAAAACGAACACCATTGAAGCTCATGCCTGAAAATCAAACACCAAACAGGGTACCTGGAAAACGAACACCATCGAAGCTCGTGCCTGAAAATCAAACACCAAACAAGGTGCCTGGCAAAAGAACACCATCGAAGCTCGTGCCTGAAAATCAAACACCAAACAAGGTGCCAGGCAAAAGAACACCATCGAAGCTCGTGCCTGAAAATCAAACACCGAACAAGGTGCCTGGCAAACGAACACCATCAAAGCTCATGCCTGAAAAGCCATCTGAAAACCGAACACCATCAAAACTTGTGCCTGAAAAACAAACACCAAATAAGGTGCCAGGAAAGCGAACACCATCAAAGCTCGTGCCTGAGAAACAAACACCAAACAAGGTGCCTGGAAAACGGACACCATCGAAGCTCGTGCCTGAAAAACAAACACCAAACAAGGTGCCTAGAAAACGAACACCATCAAAGATCGTGCCTGAAAAGCCATGGCGTTGAAGATGGTTGTATAGCCATAACCCATTCTTCAAATTTGTTTTCAGAGCTGGTATTTTTGTGATCAGAATCAATATTACAGTTCACTCTGTACAGTATAATGTAGAATAATGTAGAGGTAGTACATTTTGTCATTTTGTTTCAACACTTTTTTGGTTTCTTATACTGATTTTTATTTTTATTTTTTTAACACAAAGATCATAAGCATTGGCCAAATTTGTCTTAAAACATTTATGATGTTTACTTAATTTTTATAACGTTTTACTTTAAAAAAAATCTTTGTGTTTCAACATTTTTTCTATCATAAGTCTTGGTCAATTTGTCTTAAAACATTTATGATGTTTACTTAATTTTTATAACGTTTTACTTAAAAAAAATCTTTGTGTTTAAACATTTTTTCTATCATAAGTTTTGGTCAATTTGTCTTAAAACAATATTTAAGATATTTACTTAAATTTTTATAACATTTTAATTAAGAATCATTGTGTTTTAATACTTTTTCTATCATAAACATTGGCCATTTTGTCTTAAAATGTCATAAATTCATTTTATGATGCTTTTTTCTCACTCCTGATTCACGATGGTTAGAGGAATCATAGTTTTTGTTTTTTATAAAAAAATTATAGTTTTTTTTATAAAAAAATTATCATATAACTTAATAATTATAAACCTTGAATACTATATTATAGATTATTAACATTTGAATAGTGTTATGAGGAAAATGTGTAATTCCTTCCATGCTCAATATTTAGTTGACAGGACACATGCTCACTCATATATCTTAAAAACTAGTGTATATCCATCTTAAATCATGATCTATGAGGCACCTAGATGCATCAAATCCCTTGAGGTGTAAACCTTTTTTTAGAGCACAAAACTTAGATTTGATGCCTTTTCACCTATGATAGATCTGGAAATTAACCAAGATTTGCATCTCATGAGATTTGTTTTATAGTTCTTTATACCACAAAGTTGGAAATTAACCAAGAAACCATAATTATAAATATGAAGAACACTTGATTTGTTGAGAAGCAATTGATGTGAATGTGGTTTTTAGGCGAATAAGGAAATGCATACTCACAAGGAAGAAAGAAATTGCTCAAATTAGGTTTTAATGGTATTGAAAGAGCATAACCACTGGTAGGAAATATTGAAGACAAGAAACAAAAAATGATAGGTGGATAAGATTAAAGAATGCACAAAACTTGCTCAAATCTGGTTTTAATGGCATTTAAAAGGAGCATAACCACTTGAAGGAAATATTAATGACATAGAAATTGAAAATGATGATAGGTGGATAAGATTAAACAATGCACTACCTTATCTCGTTTAGAGGGAAATTAGTTTTATGCAAAAATGCCAAAATGCACATTTGGTATGAAAGAAGTAGAATACCTTCGTAATATTAGAGAAGGTGATAAAGACCCAATACGAGACTCTATCAAATAATTTCACAGAAACTAGTTCATCCTTGGAAAGATTGGCACTTGAAAGTGTTAAAGAAAAGAAAAAGAAGAAGAAGATCGTAAAGGACTATAATAGTCTATGGAGAGTAGCTATGCATTTGAAGAAAGAGGTCAGGTTATTAAGGTTGCAAGCCATGCCTTCAAGACCTCAGCCTCAAGCACCTGTTGATCTTGAAACACTAGCAAATGTAGCCATCCATTTGAATGATCCAGAGACAACTAAAAATCCTACAGCCATTCCAGAACCTACTCAAGATACATAAGCTTCAGAAGATCATCCATAAGGTGTTTAAAAGCTAAGACAAAAGGTATTTCACAATTTTGTTAATTTTCACTAAGACGAAAATTTTGGTGGCTTAGGAGAACATTTCAACTGTTCATTAGCCACCAAAAGCAGAGCTTTTAGTGGCTAGCAGGCTTAGATTTTGCCTCTCTTAGCCACTGAAAGCACAGGTAGGACAGAGAGACACTATTTTTGCACAGATCCAAGTTTTTCAAACAAATACACCTCGAGGATGGTTTGTAATGATGGATAATAAATAAGGGCATCAGTTTTGGGTTTCTGTTCCATTTTTCAAGGCGCCTAGCAAGGTGGAAAGGTTAAATTGGTTACCTATTTTTGGGCAAAAAACTGTTTTTGTGCCAAAAGTGGCAATTTCGACTTATCCCACATCTTATGAAGATCAAACAACCTTCGAAGGCTTACTACTCCTGTCAAATACTTTGAAGGATATGAAGACCATCCAGGATAAGGAGTTGACCTATTTTATAGGATCGTTTCTTATTTTCTTGTGTCAGTTGTTGATTTTCTATTTTAAGTAAAATTCGATCCAGTATTTTAGGATCTGGATATCTGATGTAAGGGCTGTAAAGCCACAAAATTTTGAGGAACCAAGGGTTGGACGTGGGATGATAAAAATGTAAAAATGCTCATAGGTTGTAAATGACTTTATGAAGGAATACAAAGGCACTATATTTCCAGATTCCTATGTTGTGCTTAAGTGGTGAAGATTCTCTCTGATGTAACTCATTATTTTCTTATTTCACATGCTTTCTTTCTATATTGTCTACGAGAAGATACTGTGCAGGATTTGTTATTGACACCCTGTGCTGGATCGAAACAATATCTATGTTTTCTTCCAAGTTTGAAATGTAGAATTCAGATATACTCTGCTCTACATTTGAAATAAATTTCAGTTTATTCTTCTTTTCCATTTTATAAGCTCAAAGTATCCACTAGCATGATTATCCTACCTAGTGATATTTTGTCTTAGTTATTCATTCATCATCGTTTGTACCTTTGACTCCATTCTTCCCATGGTCCTTTTCCATGTCTCAACCAAACCAATTCAAAAATTCATAAGCAAACTCATGTTCTTCATAACTAGTCTAATATCTTCTTTCCAAACAAATCTATATCAAACAAAGAGATCCCTCTCTGAGTCTTGGAGGGCTAGATCCAAGATTCGAAGTGGTTTTGATGTTGCCTCTGTGACTGCCTCGACAGCCTTGGGCAAATTACAGAGTGATAACAGAATGGCGACCATACTGGGGAACTTCCCTAGTAGTACACTTCAAGTTCCAGATCTGATCACTGATGGTGAACAATGAGCAGACAAAAGAAGGCTGAGATCATTCACCTGGCGACTCCAATCAGCTTCAAACAATGCCAACTCAAAGACTCCACTGGAGGAAGAACCTGAAGCATGACCAAGCAGCCTAGAAAGACCACGTACTCGAGCTCGAATTGTATTCATGATATTATCGATTTCATTTGCAATTACTTTCTCTCTTATCATGATCATGGTCCAAAGTATATTGTTGAAATTCAGGAGGATCATTTTCAACCTGAAGAAACTCAAGATATTGAGCCCATTCCCATAGATCTTGCACATACACATACACCTATAGAAAACCTTGACAGACATAAGCCTCCTACTTTATTTCCCACTGCTGTCAAGATCTCTAACACATATGTAAAAAACCCAAAGTTATAGGTTGAAATTCCAGATAGTTATAAGCCTCTTTCTTTACCTTCTATACTTGTGAAAATCCCAGACAAATACAAACCTCTAGATTTTCCTCCCATCCTCCATGGCCTCCCTACAAATTACACCAATAATCTGTCCAGGTTTGATGGAGAGAATGCTAGTATTACTGCTGAAACACACGTCCAAAGGTTTGAAGATTTCCTTGACCTTTATGAGGTTGAAGATGACAATGTCTATATCAGGATGTTCACTTTTTCTTTGCAAGGTAAAGTTATAAATTGGTTTAAAAACCTTCCAGCTGCAAGCATCATAAATTTTCATCAGTTCTTGCAAGTTTTCCTAGACCGATGGGTGATCATGGGAAATATCTTTCTTATCCTAGAAGAGTATGACCACTTGAAAAGAAAGCCAGGTGAGACAGTACATCAGTTTTCAGCAAGATTCAATAAAGTGTATCATGCAATACCTATTGATATAAGGCCACCCCCAGGATCAACTCACTTGCATTACCCCGATGCCTTCGATCCTGCGATGACATTCCAATTAAGAGAAAGGAACATTGTCACTCTCGAATAAATGCAGAACATTGCAGTTGATGTGGAGGCCAACTTGATGATCAAAAGGTCAAAGGTAAAGAACAAAGAAAATGAACGGATGACATCTTCAGAAGTGAAATTGGATATTTTGACCAACACAGTCAACGAAATGTTGCATAAGATTAGTAGGAAAGATGAAATTGTTTTTCAAAGGCCTCATGTACCATCGACTCTGGAAAGAACAAGAACAAATATCCCCAAGAACTTAGCATGCCAGCCTCAGTATCCTAAACCACCGAAGGATTTCTTCATGTACTCAATTCACAATACATTCAAAGAGGAAATTCAAAATCAGGTGGTGGTGGAAAAATCTCTGGAAATGATGTGCATGTTTGATGACCTCCCCTACATAGATAATATGCTCAGATATAATCTTCAAAATGGTGACTATATGGTTGAGATTGAAGATGATTGTTCAAAGCAGCCAGTATTATCTTCATGGGAAGAAGAAGCCCAGTTATCACAGTGTACAAATGACAATCAGATTCTGCACACCCAACAAGATTGCAAGGAGGATGATGCAGAAAATTTCCCAAGAAATACAAAATGTATGCCCCTGTGTTTTGCCTCACTGTTAAGGGAACATTAAAAACAGGTCGTGAATAGAAAGAATGAAGAACGTTCTAATGCATCGGTTGAGGAAAATAGGGGAGATATAGAAGTTGATCTAGAGGTGAAACCCTTGAGCCTTTTCGAAGGTCAAACCTCAGGTAAAATCATGAAGCCTGAAAAAGGTGATGAGCCGATCCATTTTGATTCACTGCCTCTATGCAATAATTCATATAAAATTTTGAGAGGGAATCTTTGTCAGATTCTAGTTGAAATTCACAGTGTAAACCATGAAGTACCAGTAGGGCCAATGCCATTATTATCTGAAACATTCTATGACCCTATAGTTGATATTTTGGATAATGTGTGTTTTCAAAGTCTGGTTTCATTTACTCCAAATGAATTAGGAAATTGTTATGATATGGATATGATCAGACAGTATGCTCCACTATCTGGTTCAGCGGAAGCATCATTTCAAAACCCATCAGATCATTTACAGTCATGTAAAGAAGTGTTGGAGGACACAGAAGGCATAGGTGAAAAATCGAGTCATGATGTTGAATTGTTTGAAGTTGAAAATCAAAGGATGGGTCAAGACTATACTAATCCTGTAAATACATATATGGACAAATTCTTCAACACATGATCCTTTTCCATTTCCATTATTTTTCCTATTGTTCAGGTTTATCAAATCTTCTGTAGTGAAAACCAGGCTGGAAATTACTCTCAAGCACGAGTAACAGACTTATTTCTGAGTTTTATCAAAGATAGTGGAAGAACAGAGTTATTAGATCGACTGCTAGAATGGTTGCATTGGCATTTTTCCATTACCTAGCTGAGCAGTGATTGCAGTAGGGTAGCTAGCAATTTTGAATAAGCTCAGCTCCCTGAGCATCCCCTTCAACAATTTTTCAATTTCAACTTTCAATCTTCAGTTTGATGTGGTACAAGTTGCAGAATAAGATTTTGGGATCAGCCCATGGATAAGGCACTTATTTACGAAATCCAGAGATCTGAGATTCTTGACACCTCCTTAGGAGTTGTCATCCCCAATTGGAGCCTATGTTAGTGACATATAACGATAGGACATTTAATGCTTCAGAATCTATTTGTGGGTTTCATGATGAAATTTCCGGTTTGTTGGCTTATTATCTCCTCAAATAAATTAGTCAATTTCATTTGATTAGGTGTTAGCTTGTTATTAGAAAGAACATTTCTAAATTTTTAAGGCTCATTTTAAAGAGTTTTAAGCTTGTAATAAACTTCGGAAAACATTTGATTTAGTTTTTATTTCAAAAAATTCAAAATACAGGTTTTGGTGGCTAAGTGTCTTTTCAGAAGGGCTTTTGAGCCACCGAAAGCCCTAGCTTTCAGTGGCTTAAATGGGAAACGAGGGGCTCTCCTAGCCACCGAAATCGTAGGGAGATTTGAAACGGTCAGCTCATCTTAGTGAAATGTCATGATTGTAGTTAGTCGTCGAAAAGATAGGGGAGTTGTCGAGTATGACTTGGTAAGAGGTGTTTTACGAGTTATTATGATTATTATTTGATCTACCTAACCCTAAAACCTCTGGATCTTACACCTGTCCTAAGAATTAAGATCTGATCTTGGTGTATCCTGACTTGATCATTTCAACTTTTGTTTCATAAAATCATATGGTCTTTGTACTTCCTATCCTTCAAGGTTTATCCAATGATCATTATCATTTCAAATCCTAATTATCCTCTCACGTCCCTCAAAATCAGGGCTCGCCTTAAGTCGCATTTCCCCATTTCTTGCCTCTAAAATTACACAGTGCGCAAACCTCTCTAATTATGCGCTGAGTGGTCTCCCTCCAAGCTCGAATTTCCAATTGTAGGTACATGAGAATTCCAACAAATGAAGAGAGGAGGACTAGCATTGAGGAAAGAGCTTGATGATATTGGTTATCTGGAATCACACCCAGAGGTATGTCAGCTCTTCAAGGATGCAGGTTGTTACGAATTTTGTAAAAAAGTGCAGAGATCTCATCAGCAGGGGGCAGAAAGCTTTTGCTCTCACATTTGATGGCAGAAAGGCAGTCATTGGAAAAGATGAGTTCCTGGTGGATGAAACTCTCATAGCAGAGGTGACAGAGCTGCCAAGGAGTGGAGAAAACTTGTTCAAGACCACTGTTACAAAGGAGGTCAAATTTAGGTCTTATTTGAAACTAGAGCACAAGTGTTTGATATGGAAGAAAGACATTCCTATGCCTTTTCTAGTAGAGAAATGGCAGCACCTGTTGAAGTCAATTCTTGTTTACATAACCTGTGAGGGTAGATATAATAGGGCAATGATTTATCATTTCATATTGATCAATCACTTTACTGGAAGGAGCCCCTTGAACCTACCTTATTACCTCCATAGAAGCTTAAATAAGATAACTCATCAGGTCAAGACTAAACCAACCAAGGTTGCAAGAAGATTATCCCATCATGGTTTGATTAAGCTCTTGATTTGTGAGCTATTGTAGAGAAGGAACAAGGATTGGGGACACTTCTTATTTTGGAATGAGTTTCAGACTGATTTACAACCAGAGGATAAAAGGGGGTCTTCTTCAAGGAAGTCTTCCACTCCCAGAAGTGGAAAGAGAAAGAGGAGAGCCATCTCTCTAGTTGCAGTTGATTAGTCCTCTCCATTTTCTAAGCTTGAAAAAGATAAGAAGAAACTGGATTTTAGCAAGGATGCAAAGAAGGCAGAAGAACCTCCAGTGAACAAGAAGATCCTCAATCTCCCCTATACAGACTCTGAGGATGAAGAAGACTAGGTTGCAACAGAGCAAGAAGTAGCCCTAGCAGAAGATCTAGTTATAGAAGGGTATGAAGATCTTCCCTCACCTACACCAAAGGAGGATCAAGGCCAACAAATTGCAAAGGCCTCATCTAGCAAGTCAAAGCAATCCAGATCTCAGAAGATTAAGAAACTTAAAGAGAAAATATCACAACAGTAAGTATTAGAGAAGGTGATAAAGACCCAATATGAGACTCTATCAAATAATTTCACAGAAACCAGTGCAACCTTGGAAATATTGGCACTTGAAAGTGTTAAATAAAAGAAAAAGAAGAAGAAGATTGTAAAGAACTATAATAGTCTATGGAGAGTAGCTATACATTTGAAGAAAGAGGTCAGGTTATTGAGGTTGCAAGCCATGCCTTCAATACCTCAGCCTCAAGCACCTGTTGATCTTGAAACCCTAGCAAATGCAGGCATCCATTTGAATGATCTAGATATAGCTAACAATCCTACAGCCATTCCAGAACCTACTCGAGATACAGAGGCTTTAGAAGATCATCCCTAAGGTGTCTAAAAGCTAATACAAAAGGTATTTCACAATTTTGTTAATTTTCACTAAGACAAAACTTTTGGTGGCTTAGGCGAACATTTCAATTGTTCATTAGCCACCAAAAGCGGAGCTTTCGGTGGCTAGCAGGCTCATATTTTGCCTCTCTTAGCCACTGAAAGCACAAACAGGATAGAGAGACACTATTTTGCATAGATCCAAGTTTTTCTCACCCATACACCTCAAGGATGGTTTGTAATGATGGATAATTGTTCGACAACACAGGTATTCCAACAGAGGACGAACACCTTCAGTAAACACTCACATAACCAGATCAAAGATCAACACACCAATGTTTTCACGTGGCTCTCACATTTGATGGCAGAAAGGCAGTCATTGGAAAAGATGAGTTCCTGGTGGGTGAAACTCTCATAGCAGAGGTGATAGAGCTACCAAGGACTGGAGAAAACTGGTTCAAGACCACTATTACAAAGGAGGTCGAATTTAGGTCTTATTTGAAACCAGAGCACAAGTGTTTGATATGGAAGAAAGACATTCCTATGCCTTTTCGAGTAGAGAAATGGAAGCACCTGCTGAAGTCAATTCTTGTTTACATAACCTGTGAGGGTAGATATAATAGGCCAATGATTTATCATTTCAAATTGATGAATCACTTTACTGGAAAGAGCCCCTTGAACCTGCCTTATTACCTCCACATAAGCTTAACTAAGATAGCTCATCAGGTCAAGGCTAAACCAAGCAAGGTTGCAGGCAGATTATCCCATCATGGTTTGATTAAGCTCTTGATTTGTGAGCTATTGTAGAGAAGGAACAAGGATTGGGGACACTTCTTATTTTGGAATGAGTTTAAGACTGATTTACAGCCAGAGGATAAAAGGGGGTCTTCTTCAAGGAAGTCTTCCACTCCCAGAAGTGGAAAGAGAAAGAGGAGAGCCATCTCTCCAGTTGCAGTTGATCAGTCCTCTCCATTTTCTAATCCTGAAAAAGATAAGAAGAAACTGGATTTTAGCAAGGATGCAAAGAAGGCAGAAGAACCTCCACTGAACAAGAAGATCCTCAATCTCCCCTATACAGACTCTGAGGATGAAGAAGACTAGGTTGCAACAGAGAAAGAAGTAGCCCTGACAGAAGATCTAGTTATAGCAGGGTATGAAGATCTTCCCTCACCTACACCAAAGGAGGATTAAGGCCAACAAATTGCAAAGGCCTCATCTAGCAAGTCAAAGCAATCCAGATCTCATAAGATTAAGAAACTTAAAGAGAAAATAGCACAACAGTAAGTATTAGAGAAGGTGATAAAGACCCAATACGAGACTCTATCAAATAATTTCATAGAAACCAGTGCAGCCTTGGAAATATTGGCACTTGAAAGTGTTAAATAAAATAAAAAGAAGAAGAAGATCGTAAAGGACTATAATAGTCTATGGAGAATAGCTATGCATTTGAAGAAAGAGGTCAGGTTATTGAGGTTGCAAGCCATGCCTTCAATACCTCAGCCTCAAGCACCTGTTGATCTTGAAACCCTAGCAAATGCAGCCATCCTTTTGAATGATCTAGAGATAGCTAACAATCCTACAGCCATTCCAGAACCTGCTCGAGATACAAAGGCTTTAGAAGATCATCCCTAAGGTGTCTAAAAGCTAAGACAAAAGGTATTTCGCAATTTTGTTAATTTTCACTAAGATAGAAATTTCATTGGCTTAGGCGAACATTTCAACTGTTCATTAGCCACCGAAAGCAGAGCATTCGATGGCTAGCAGGCTCAGATTTTGCCTCTCTTAGCCACTGAAAGCACAGACAGGACAAAGAGACACTATTTTGCATAGACCCAATTTTTTCTCACCCATACACCTCAAGGATGGTTTGTAATGATGGATAATAAATAAGGGCATTAGTTTTGGGTTTCTGTTCCAGTTTTCAAGGTTCTTAGCAAGGTGGAAAGGTTAAATTGGTTACCTACTTTTGGCCAAAAAACTGTTTTTGTGCCAAAAGTGGCAATTTTGTCTTATCCCACATCTTATGAAGATCAAACATCCTTCGAAGGCTTACTACACTTGTCGAATACTTTGAAGGATATGAAGACCATCCAAGATAAGGAGTTGACCTATTTTATAGGATCCTTTCCTATTTTCTTGTGTCAATTGTTGATTTTCTATTTTAAGTAAAATTCAATCCAGTATTTTAGGATCTAGATATCTGATGTAAGGGATATAAAGCCACAAACTTTTGAGGAACCAAGGGTTGGACTTGGGATGATAAAAATGTAAAAATGCTCATAGGCTGTAAATGACTTTATGAAGGAATACAAAGGCACTATATTTCCAGATTCATGTGTTGTGTTTAAGTGGTAAAGTTTTTATCTAATGTAACTCATTATTTTCTTATTTCACATGCTTTCTTTCTGTATTGTCTACGAGAAGATAATGTGTATGATTTGTTATTGACACCTTGTGCTGGCTCGAAACAATATATATGTTTTCTTCCAAGTTTGAAATGCAGAATTCAAATATACTCTCCTTTACAT